>JANHMN010000007.1:81616369-81642216 GCA_030674055.1 Rhabdomys pumilio
GAAATCTGCAGAGAACAAAAGGTGCAGGCAGCTTGTGCCTGTAGTCCTAGCACTGGGGAGGTGAAGGCAGAGGTTCAAGGCCAGCTTTGGTTACAGAATGAGTCAGAGAGAGGGATTTAGCTCTGTAGACCAGAGAGTTGCCTGCCTCTGCCTCCCAAGTACTGGGATTAAAGGTATGTTTCCCCACCACCCAGCCCCATTAGTGTTTTAAAAAAGAGTTTATATTATGTATCCATAAACTGTGTCTTTAAACACAGTTGTTTAACATTGCTTGCTTTTGAGTTTTGCCTTATATAAAAACATTCTGCTTCATATATGTATGCTTACATTTGGGCTAACTAGTTTTTCCGTTCTTTGAATTAAAGGTTCCAGAAGCAGGCTTTTCACATTTCCAAGAATGCTGTGAGTTTAGAATTATACAAAATAGTGGAATTTCTAGACACGTGTGGGCCCATAGCTATATGATGGTGGCAAATTTGTTATAGCAAAGATGCTAATTTACACTCCTGCAGTAGTACATAGGAAATGTATATGTGTCCATGACAATCCATGCTATTCCTGTTAGCTTGTGTTCCATGGACTGTTACCTCCTGACCACCTAACTAGAAAGGCAAGCATGAGACACTGCCGTGTAGACTGAGCCCCATACTCCACACCTTGTTTAATCTTCATCTAGGCGGACAGGATACTGAATGGAGATAGGAGATGAAGGTGCCTACTGGTCTTTGCTATAGTCATGATAGGAGGCAATCAATGACAGAATGAGACCTGGAAGGGACCTGAAGGCCAAATCCTTCATTTTACATTTAAGGACATAGAGGCTCAGAAAGGTTAAATTACTTGACAAGGTCTAAGAACTAATTACTGCATGAACCTTTTTCTAGGGCAGAGCATGATGTCATGTATGAACTTATCAAAGAATTAATACAAATATTATACTAAAAGACAGCATGACACGATTCATAATTACCTTAAATCTTCAAACAATCCGTTTATTCCTAAAGGTTTAAATTGTCTAACTTAACTGACTGATGAGACAGAGACAACCTCCTCGATTATGGTTTCAATCTGCACATTTATCTGTACTAAAAGACATGGGTCTCTTTAGGGAAATAACCCCCAATTATCTCATTGGTGATTCTTATTATTGAATCACCTCCCTGGGAAAATGTGAGGCATCTCCTTAAAAAAGCTTTTCTCTCTCTCTCTCTCTCTCTCTCTCTCTCTCTCTCTCTCTCTCTCTCTCTCTGTGTAAAGCAAACATCAAAGCCATTAAGTTTCAATTTAGTCTTTTTTATGAACACTCACAATTAAGCCATCCTAAGGGACTGGAGGCTGTAAGATTAAGGTAGCATAGCATCAGTAAACTTCTTTATAATGCAAGACACTGGGACATGGAAAACTCATCTGTAGCTAGGATACTTAGTGCAGAAGACTCTGACCCACTCACTGCAGGAAAAAGAATCAGACTGGGGAAGGGACTGCTTAGTGACAGTGAGTCCATGTGAGAAGCGGCTCCCAGAGCCTACAGGGGAAATGCTAGTTTATGTTGACCTGGGGAATTCTCTGCTTCCTCACTCCTGCTTAGCTGCCTTGCTCTCTCCACTCCAGTTTAAAATATTCCTTAGGATATTTCTCCAGGTCTGGAGCAGGAGCAGAGTTGGTTGTGTGTTTGCTTCAAATGCTTGAATGCTCTGGATTTGATTCTCAGCATGACATAAACTGGGCATGGTGGCACACCCCAGAATTCAGGAGGTGGAGGCAGGAGGATCAGAAGTTCAAGGTCATTCTTGGCTACATAGTGACTTCAAGAGTAGCCTGGAATAATGAGACCCTGTGAGTTTTTTTTCTTAATGTTTACATTTAACAATGACTTTGGTTTGATACTAAAAGTCTTCTGTGTGTCCCCCTCTCTCAGTTCGAGGATGAAGCTTACTAGGTTTTTATTACTTTGGGGTGAAGGTTGGAGGTTTGAACACCTAGTGATTTTTGCCCAAGAATGCTGACTGTACTGAACTGGGTTACTTCTTGTTCAGGTTTTCCTCCTGGCAGTCATTTTAATCAGCACTTCTCCTATTTAATGAGCTTGTAGTGCCATTACATAATCACCCAGCTCGTCAGATTAATGATGAAAAGAGGAACTGATTTTTCCAGCTGCATCATTTGAAGTAAACGTTAACTTTCTTTCTGAGTCCTTCCTCTAACAGCATTAGCGTGACAAATATGTCTTTCTCTAGAATAAGTAATTAGAATTTAATCACTTTAACTGCATCTTAATTACCCCAAATGAATTGAAAGGACATTTAATAGCAAAGATTAAATTGCCTTAATGAACGATTTTTGTGACTCCATCAATATTGGAATCAGGATAGGAGCTCCTGACCCACTCGTCAAGGCGCCTGTGGTAAGGGCCACTGCCACTAGGTGGCGTGCTTCACACGCCTGTATATTTAACACCCCTATCCCCAATTTTAAGAAGGCAAGAGGAAAAGAAAATGAAAAACACATGGTTTGCTGTGTTCTTCTGACAAACTGTCTTTGGGACCATTAAATCATCATTAGATGTTAAAGAAAGGAATGATTGCAGAAACTGTCCGTTCTATTTACTCCATGACTTATGTGAGGAAAGAGAGGTGGCAGGCACCTCTGTATGTGACAGAAACAGAGTTGCTCCGAACAATCACCAGCATACAAGCAGAGCTTTTTGTCAATTTGCTCTCTCCCCGTTTTCTCTTTCTGACACACACACACACACACACACACACACACACACACACACACCGCACGCACGCATGTACTCACGCAGAGTCCTAAATTTGGGGTAACAAGCAAGTTTTGGAAGAACAGAGCCAAAGGCGTATGAGAACATCAGCCTTGGAAGCACGGGTGGCCTTGGCCTTGGGCCTTCCTCCAGGCATGGGTCCCAGAGGGCCAGGCTTACCCGCAGAGCATATCTAATGAGATGGGCCTTGCCTATCGATAATTGTTTAAGTGAAAACGTGGATAGAGAGACATGGGCTTCACATCTGTTACCACTCTGGCTGCTTCTTTGGAGGGGATCAATTAAAAGAAATCTTGCTTGTACATCTGAGAAGAAAGAATTGTTTCAAAACCTTTTTCTTGAGAGCCTCAGAGAAAATATTTATAATTTCAAAAGCTTTATCATGTACAGACCTTGTTAAATGGATCCCTACGATAATGATGATCACATCCTGGGTGTATTGATTGTGATCTGGAACTGGCAACAGAAGTTATTGGTGAAGGATATGTTTGTCCAGGACCTTTAAATTGGGCAAACTGAGTCCAGGGCAACAGTAAATTCCAGTGGAGTGACTAGAGACACATTATTTAGTCCACTACAGAAAGCATCAGAGAGAGCCAGGGTAACTCCCACACACCATACAGGTTTCCAGTCCTCCGTGCACATTAAGATCACCTGGGAGCCTGGGTCACACCCCATTCAATTAAATCTAAATCTCTGGGGCTGCAGCCAGACCTTAGCTGTTTAGGTCTTTAAGTGATTTCCACATGTAGCAAGACTGATGAACCATTGGCATAGACAGTGAGTATTAAGTGGGAACGTCTACCACAGCATGAAATAAATACAATGTGAGCAAACTACTTAAATTCTCTTCTTATTCATTGGTATGACAACCTGACGAATTGTCCTCTAGGGCTGGGCTCTGCTCAGCTGTTGTCATATTAAATCAACACATTAAACAGACAGAAAATGCTTTAGAAGCTATTTGTTGCATTGTAACAACTTTGGGAAGAAAGGTACGTAGATGATCGAACAGCGAGTCTCTGGTTAAATAATCGTATGTTTGTATCAAATAGTCAGATTGTCACATGGCTGGCCCAGTCATCTGTCACCTCAGGAAGAAAATAAGCTTAATCAGAATGAATATACTTGTTTTTTTTTTTAAATAAAAACCTGTAAAATGGGTGGTATAGGAATGTATGATTGTATACCAAACTCATTTACATTAAAAATAAGATGTTCCTTCTCATTGGACTGTTAGGCTGATTTTTCCACGTAAAAATAACATGTCTCTCTTCTGAGGCTGCACGCTTGTCTTATTCAAATGTCAACACACAGAAAATGATCAGTGATGCATATGGGCTGAATTTTTTTTATATATTAGAAACGGATTTTATAACAAGCATAGCTTCATGAAATCCTCTTTCTGTAGCTACCCCAAGTTATAGACTACCCCAAGTTATCAAACTGTGGAAATCTTAGTATTTAAATAGGCTCTGAAATGAAACTGGTTATTTCACTTTCGAGCCACTAGGGTTGAGTTACGAAAATGAACATGTGTTTAAATACTCCAGTATATGTAGTTTACCGAGAACACTGGGCATTACCACTTCAAGGACATGGCTGCCACTAACTATGGAAGCTGAGGAGTGAGACACCTGGGAACCTCCTTCTAAATTACCCACAGCCATTAGAGTTGAATATTTCCTTTTCTTTTCAAGAAAACCAAGAATGGATTTTACTGGTATACTCTGTAAGAACTGTTGCTTGAGAGAACTTTGGGGACCAGCTTGTTTGATTAGCTGAATTTGCCACGGATATGGAAGATGACGACATCAAACAGCTAGTGTAACAACCTCCTTAAAGACCTCGAAGATTAGAGATGACTATAGATTTTCCCCAGCACGGATCAAAGGGACTGAATTGAACGTTTTAGCTTAATGATACAACTCCTGTCACACCCACCGGGACGCAAATTCCAGTTTTATATGCTGGTGTGCACGTGCCATGCCATGTAGGAACAAACCAATCAACACCTGATCTTTGACGATGGTTTTGATCTTTTCGACGACCCGACAGGGCCAGTGTTTATTCCAGGATGGGCCTCCGGCTCTCACAAACTTCAGAATACTCGCTATTAATGTTTCTTTGCTACAGTGTAGGATCCTGTAGCATCTTAGCTGCCTTTTAGGGACAGAGTCCAGGATAAGGCTATGAGGCGGCCGGGCTCTGTCCAGGGTCCTGACTCTGGGCCAGGGTTCCATGCCTGCAGGCTCTGACAGCCCTTTGACTCACCCCTCCGGAGGGAAAAACAAAGGCTTCTAAGCTTAAGGCGGGGTGGAGGGGGGCGTGAGGGGTGTGGTGCCCTCTGACTCACTCACGCCAGTTTGCTGGGAAGGAAGTAAAACAAAGGAACTGTTAATCTGTGCAGACTATTCTGGTCCCAGCCTCTGACTTCAAACCGCCAGGGTCACCTCTGCAATTATCACTCCTTTCAGGTAAAATGTCAGCGGAATTCCAGCAGGGAATCAAAACATTTACCTTTTCTGGGTACGTTACGATTAGGGGTTGGGTAGCTTGGAATTCGGGTTGTAATTGGTAGGGAAGGAATCGTGTTTCCTTCGATGGAGCTTTTCTTAAGCATCCTCTTCTTCCTCCACACCCTTTTCCTATCAAAGCACTGATTAGAAAATCTTAAGACAAGGGTGCCCTAAAAACAAAGCCTCAGCCAGCCTAACATCTATTTCCTGTTCCCTCTCCAGGCGGCCACTAGGGGTCGTGTGCAGCGTCCTCTGCTCAGCTACTTCAGTTGCAGCAAATCGAACCTGGGTTCGGAAGTCTGGGAGCGAAGCCAGTTTCATCTCTGCCTCTGCTCAGCTCGCAGAGGGCAGAAAGCTTCAAAAAGTGTCACGTTATAGGTTTTGGATGGCTTTGTTGCTACGACATAGCCGTACTACCAGCTATATCCTCTGTGTCAGTTGTAAGCGGCTGGGTCTGGAATGACTGCAATACCCTGGCCCCTGGACATATGGGGATGGCCCTCAGGATTACCCAAAAAGAGCTTCAGGCTGTATTTTGGGGAGGACAGGATAGGTGGTGGGTACCTTCTGAACATGCCATGGGCTTTGTTTCTGGTGGGTGTTCTCTCTGTGTTGTGCACAAGGTCACTACACCACAGCCGCCAGGTCTAAGCAGGCTTAGCCAGCTACAGAAACTACAATCGCTGATTATCACCACAGGCACACCTACACTCCTGCCCTGCACTTCCTCTCCTCGCGGGATGTGGGATCACCAACGAAAAATACACAAAACCAACTATTATCCCTCTGAGGGGATAGAGCCTGTGAGAAAAGATGCCTTTCAGAGCCTTCTGGTGACTGTCTCAAGTCCTTTTGACTTCCTATCTGGTGTGTGTGTGTGTGTGTGTGTGTGTGTGTGTGTTTCCAGCTATTCCAGTTCACCCCACCATTCATCCCTGGAGGCTTTGGGACTCTCGGCTGCCTTCTGATAACGTGTTATCCCTTAGCCTAGCCGGGAGAAAGCCATTTCAGGCCTTGACCCCAGCCTCCAAGGCGGACACGGTCGGTCGCGCCCTGCAGGCCCTTTGTTCAAGCTGTAGAGAGCTAGTAGCAGCTGCACCACAGGAGAGCCACAGCTCGGAAATCGGTGTGGTGGCACTGCCTTCTTTTCCCACTCTGTAGCCCAGTAGACCTTTCAGCCCTGGCATCTCCTGTGCCCAGTCCTGGTCTCCTTCTCTCCACCCAGAATTCTTCAGGGGTTGAGCAAATGCTGTTCCTAAGACCCAGCCTAGCATTCCTGCCTGGCTGTCGCTGCAGGGGCAGCACTGGACACTTGCAATGTCACCGGTCGGGATAAATATTAACACAAAAGCAAATGTACGTGTGCAGAACCAGTTATCAATCAACCAGGTCGCAAGGCCACTCACAGCAAACACGGACCAGGTTGGGTTGGGCAAGACTTTCTCAGGGCCACTTCCAGGTAGGAACGAACACCTCCCCGCTCCCACCTCCACCATCTGCCCTCAGCTTAGATCTTCCTCTAGCACAGAGGAGTAAATACCCGACCGCAAGGGGGCGAAGTTCCGGGTGCTGAAGGGCAGGCCGTTCTTCGTCTTCGTGCAGGGCTCTGGAGGTCTCCTCACCTCCAGCAGGGTCGGCTTGCTCAGCACACAGCCTTGCCTGGGCTGAGGACCTGAGCAGCCACCACCGCCTGGGTGCACAGTGCTATAGTCACATTCACTGATGGGTGTCTCTTGCAGACGCTTTCTGTGCTGCCAGCTCCCGCCGAGGGGCCGAAGCATTCTGGAATATTTAATTGGAGGCTAATCTCCTCCTGTCTTGATAGACGCCCACGTCAGAGGCGGGGCACCCAGCTTAGTTTTCCCACCCCACTCGGGACCAGAAGCGGCATGCGTCTGGTCACGCTGTGTTTTAATGAGCAGCAGCAAGCATTACATTGAGGCAACATATATTGATTTTTAAAAGGTAGTTAATTTGGTGAGAATTTCCTCCAGTCTTTCACCAGCGCTTGTAATTTATACACCAGAAGCGCCTCCCCAAACATACCGCCACGTGCAGAAGATTTTGACCCTCCAAACAAGCTACAGTGGTGGAACACAGCACAGAGAGGCAAGTGGAGAACCTCTCTTCCACTAAAGAGTAGAGGAACTCAGCAGGGTCTGATTAGGGGGTGGAGAAAAGATGCCGATTTACTCTTTGGCAAAGCTGCAGCACCTGGTCCTGGGGAGCAGGTACTCAGTTCCTGCAGTTACCACACCAAAGCATCAGGCGGGTCAGTCCTAGAGTTCATCACGGAGGCCTGCTAGTTACTACTTCAAGGATCAGAAACCGACTTCTCTTAAGAAAGAAAGAAATCAATGAGCAGAGCTGGGTTTTCTTCAGTGGTTCCAAAACAGCCTGTGACTTTCGTGGGAGAATGGGATAGTTTCTTGTGTGAGCACCCCCCTCCCCCACCGTCCCCTACTGCAGACTCTGGCCCAATCCTTCCTACTCCTTTATAAAGAAACCAAAAAGGGGAAAGAAAGAAGAAATGAAAGAGGCAGCTCTGCTGTGTCTCAGGACATCCAGTGTCCTCTGAAGCCTCCCATTTGCCACATACTCTAGGAAAGGGCCACATTCCTAGCGCCAAGAATAACAGCGAGCCATCTGGAGTTAGTGTGCAGATACCCCTATATGACCCTTTAGGTCCATGATCACTTGCTCAGCACTCAACTAATGCCTTTGGTGCATAGGTTCTAGAATTTGGTCTTCATTCACGAGGCTTTCCAGCACCAAGAAGCCATCCCCACACACACCACCAAAAAAAATCCCTGGCTCAGTTTTCCTATCTGGAGGCCAGAGGGCCTTGCACAGGCTAGATAGGTTAGGTTTTCAGGACTAGGCAATTATCTTGGTACGAGACCTATCATATCAGTCTGTCCTTCCCGGGTGTGACAGAGACCATGTGGGGTGTCACTAATGTCTAGAGTGTCTTCACCAAGTAGTGGGATGCGACTTTCGTGAGGGAGTAGCTTTTTATCCACACTTCTGAGCCCCACAATGGCTAGCTTCAAAGCACAACCTGGCTTGGAAGGTCAGGAGCAATGGCTTCAAGAAGGTGTAGTGGGAGGTTCTGGAGGTTTAGCAGAAGGGAGAGCAGCAAGGTCAGCTGCCCGCAGGGGCCCAATGGAGCCAACGCTACATAATGGAGCCGGGAGGCGTAGGGGTGACATTCGATCAGCCCAGGTCCCCTGTCTGAGCTGAGGCCTTACCAGATTCCTGGAGTCACCAACCCGAGCCTGCTTTGAGAGCTTTATAAGCAAAGGGTTTAGCTATGCTACAAATTCTGGGCAGTCAGAGGCTGAAGCAGTGTAGCATCCATGACAGAAGGGCTCTAGAGCCCAGATGCAGGGGAGTGTGTGTGTGGGGGAAGCTAGGGTAGCCTCTCGGGCTAGGATCTGAGGCTACTCCGCACCTACCTCTCCCCAGCTTCTCATTGGCAGGCACCGGGTGGGGGGAGGGGGGTTCGGCCTCATGCTTTGATTTTAGTCTGTGAAACGGCTCAGTGCCCTCGGCTCAGAGCGGATTGACTGTCTTTCATTCTCTAGGGACAAATTAATGGAGAACGATCAGTTAATTAACAAACCCTCATTCCAGCGTTTACCTTTCTCTTCACCAAGACTCAGACCTGGGCACAAGGCTCAGATGAGACTGTGGGTGCATGTGGCTTGGGGCTAGGGGGTTCAGGGGTGGGAGGACGTGGATACTGGAGTCAGTCAACGCGACAACCTCCGCCCAGGTCTCATGAACACAGTCCGCCCCTAGGCTGCCCTCTTCTCGAGTCTTCAAGGGTCGCTGAGTGTGCCTGGATCCCTGATGCGGTTCCAGCTGAGCTCAGCTGCCCACTAGATCTCTTGGCCCACTACGGGAGCCAGGCCTGGTGCCTGCACTTGGCAGCTGAGACTTTCAGTGCCCCCCTTCCCCAATCAAACAGCCTGATAGGGAGTTTGAACTGGGAGACAGGCTTGTTGATTTGAAAGACATTTATACATCCCACCTAGTAGCAGCACAGAGACTTAGATGGGAAAAAAAAAATCACTACGACGACGAAAAAGCTAGTTGTCAGGAAGAAACCGGGAGTTTCCTGGGGACCTGGTCACTGTTCGCCTCTGTCCCTCTCCTTTCCACAGCCGGTTATACACTCAGAGCATGTGTGATAACCTTTCCAAAGCAGCCCGCCATGCACGCATCGCCTGCAGGTTTGAAATCTGTGTACACACCCTATTGAAGTGCGGTTCCCCTTATGCGCGGCGCCAATAAAACCGGCCAAGAGTGGGTCGGTCGCCGCAGCCAGCTCAGCCAAATATTGTATTGACGGCGGGAGCTTGAGCAGCGCCTGCCCCGCGCGGGGTATGTGCCTTGGGCAATGAGAGCTAGTTCTAGGCATGCTTCGTTCCTTCCTAAACCCTCTTGTGTTCCGCGGAGAACCATACGCCCAGTGGGCCGCCAGGTTCCAAGAGTCTCTGCCTGCGGCTCAAAACCTTGCAGCTCTGTCCCTGAGCACAAACGCAACCCCTAAGTCGCGGAGTCCGCCACGTTCGGTCTTCGAAGCCTCCCTTATCCCAAATGCGCTGAGCCCTTGGAAAAGGAGGAGGAGGTTGGCTACCTGAGCTGGCTCTTCCAGGTCTAGAGACACCTCTCTTGAAGAAAGGGGAGGCGGAGCGGGACGAAGCGCGCTCAGCCTTTCGCATTCCCTCCCACCTTCAGTCCCTTATCTCGCCCACGCGCCCACGGCTCACCTGCTAAGCGGAGCGCCGACATGCGCTGGAACTCCGGCTCCTGCAGCCACTTCCACATTCTCCGGAAGGTCTCCCGACCCGACTTGAGTTTGCTCCAGGGCTTGGGGTTTCGCAGCAGGTCTGAAAGGGTCCCCTGGGAACGGCAGAGCACCCTCTGCGCGAAGATGGCCTGTGGGATGCTGTAACGTTTGAGCTCGGTGGTGATACGCTGCGCCACCTCTTTGGTATTGATCTCTTCCATCTGCCCTGAATTACTTCCATTGCTGACCTGCGCGCCGGTCACCGAAGGGTTGGGCTCCCGGGCTGTGCCCAGGAGCTGTCCGTGGCCCTGGGCATTCAGGTGGGCATGGGGATGGTGCGGAGGAAGGCCGTTGATGGGTACCATGCCGGCCGAGGTGGGCGTGAGGTGCTGCTCCCCATGGCGACCGAGCATGGCCGGGTGGTGGGCTTCAAAGCCATTTGGGGTGAGCATCTTGTCGGTGGGCATAGCCGCGCCGGGATGAGCATAGTGGGGAAGTCCTTGCTGAGAGTTGTGAATGCTGCCCAGACCCGAGCCAGAGAGGGGCGAGAGGCTCTGGCCCATGCCAGCCACGTCCTTGTGGTAGGGGGTATAGAGGTTATTCATAGAGGCCAGCCCGCGCTCATCCCGCATAAGTGTGAAACTACCGCTCACGTTGCCCGCCAGGCGCTGGTGGTGGTGTGGGTGGTGGTGGTGATGGTGGTGGTGGTGGTGATGAGGGAACTTGTCGGACACGGTGGAAATGGGCGGCAGCGGCTGCAGAGGGGTTAAGGTAGTGTAGGTGGTGGGCATGCTCATACCTGGGGGAGTTTCACAGGCCATGGTCATGGTGGGGTGCAGGGGGCCAGCCAAGCTGTGCTCAGGGGCGCGGTGGTGGTGGTGGTAATCGCTGCCTCCGCTGCCGCCGTCCAGCAGGGACGCCATGCCCATGGAACGCGGGTGCGCGGGAGGCAGGTGGCTGCCGCGGTGCCCCACGGAGCTGCGCGCGTGAGGGCTGCCGCCCAGCAGGTCAGCAGGGGCGGGCACCGGCTCATGGCTCACCCCGTGCAGCTCGCCGATCGCCTCCATGGTCAGCTGCGAGTTCATCGTGATGCGGGCGAGCGGGCTGCAACATCGATGTGGCCGGGCAGAGGCGGCGAGGGGCGCACGGAGTCCAGTCTTCACATCGGCTGCCTGCGACTGTGGCCTTTCTTCCTCTCACTGTGGGGATCTGTGTCTCTCTCTCTTTCTGTATGTGTCTTGCCTTCTCTCTTGCTCCCACCTTCCCCTCTGCCTTTTTTTTTTTTTTTAATATTAATTTCCAAAAAGGATCCGTGCTGTTCGGAGAGCGCGGTGCCCCTAGCCCGCCCAGCCCGGCCCCCTCTCGCCCCTCTCTTCCTTAGAATCTTGCTGTCCCCGGCTCCCTTGACGCGGCCCGTGCGCCTGCCGCGGCTGCTGCCTGCCTGTGCCGCCCGCCAGCTCGAGCCATGGCTCGGTTACTGTTGCAGACTGTGGCTGCGATTCGGTAGCCGCCGCCGCGGCCGCTGCCCGCCCTCACGCCCGCCGGGCGCAGCGCGCATGCGCGCTGCCAGGCCCCGCCCCCTCGGTCCAGCTCTCCGTGACGTCCTAGCACAAATGAGCCGGGGTGGGGGTTGGGGGGGGTGGCAAAGCTTTCTCGGCGGCGCCGAATGGCCCGGGATCGGTAGCACGTGCAAGGGACGCGCGTAGAGCGCGACCTGGAGCCACCGCCACAGTCCTTGGAGACTTGCTACCTCCTGGTCTTTCTCACTTCCTCCCTCTCTACCCAGCCCGACTTTCTTGCCTAATTTCTGTCACCGTGGGCCAGCTAGGTTAGAGAACCAGAGTCCCCGGGTCTGAGTTTACTGGTTCCCAGTGCAGGTTACCGACGTGGAGCTGGAGACTATGCCATGGCCTTTGCCTGCTCGACCATTGGGCTTTATTCCCTGGAGGGTCGCTGGAAGCCAGCTCATTCCCTGCTCTTAAATGATTGTCCTACGGGGACTTGGGACGTGTATACCCTGAAAGCCTAGGTCGGCGTGGGCGCCGTAGAACTGGCACCCATGATCCTTTAAGTACTTTTCGAACCACCTTTCCCTATCTGAGCCCGGGGTAGAGGAGCACTCAGGGATCAGTGCTCAGTGAGGAGCACTCAGATCGAGGCCACACCTCACTGTCCCAGACCTCAGAGAACTTTCACAATGCTCCCAATTAAGACGCCTCTTTCCCACTTTGGTTAACTCTGCTTGGGGGTTACTGAGGGAGACCGGAGAGAAGGCCTGGTTAGCATGGGGGCGGTGGCTGAAGAGCTGGTCTTTTAAAGTTATTCCACAGCCTTTCTAGAAAAGAACCTAAAGGCTGCTGCTAGGAAGAAGTATCCACGCAGGCAGAGTGCACGCGGCTGAGTGGGGCTCTGCTTGGACCGCAGGGACGCTTTCCTTTTCCTGGTGTCCTTGCAAGAAGCCTCCAGATTTGAAAATCAATTCAGCTTTGGGCATAATTGTGCCCCTGTCACAGTCACGCTCCAATCCGGAATTGAACCCGGGCCTTCAGCCTGGTGGGGACGCGTGGGGAGGCCCCCAGTGTGGGACACACACCCGGCCGCCACATGCCGCGGCTTTCTTTTATTTACAAAAGAAAGAAAGAAAAAAGTCCGTAACAAAAGGCAGAGCCTTGTCTGCTTAGGTGCTTTTATCCCTTGGAGAAAGGACAGATGTGCCCATTGTCAGGCCCTCGGCAGTTACGGCCGGGTCAGCGCCGAGCCTCAGCCTGGGGCTAGCGGTGTTCACAATAAGGATAGCCTCAGAGCGGGCTTTCAGGGCTGCTGAACAAAGTCTGAGGCCTGCTCTGCGCCAAACACTGAACCTACCGCCTGTGTTTTCTTGTAACGGTTTTCAGAGAGCCTAGGATTGAGTCATGGTGGTGGGATCTATAAGAAAATTTTGTTGTGGTCAACCCAGGGGCCGAAATCTCATCAGTTAAGGTACAAACGGTCTCATCTCTTAGCTCAAGTGCCTGCCTCCAGCAGCACAAGACCCACAGCCAAGGTCAGTGGGTACACTAGGTCTTCCTAGAAGGCCAATTCTGCTGGGTCTCAACATCAGAAACAGCTCCATCTTACCAAATAACTCCTGTGGATTCTAGTTCAAGTCAGCTTGGTCATGGTCATTTTAGGAATCTGAACCCCCTCCCCCCAGGAAAAGGTCATGGGGGTGAATACATTGGCCAACCAAAATAATACTAATTTAATTTATTTATCATTTCTTCAGACACATTCAAGCACAAAATATTTTCTAGAAACCAAATCTACTTTTCCTTCCTTTTTATTTCCCTTTTTCCTACTCTCCCTCTCTTTTTTCCCTCCTCCCTCCCTCCCTCCCTCCCTCCCTCCCTCCCTCCCTTCCTTTTCTTTCTTGAATTCCTTTCCTGTAGAATACAATGCTTGCATCTCTTGTAAGACCAAACGATGGGTTGGAACAATCTCAGCTCAACTGTTTCTGCCACCATATTTTAATCCCATTGAAATGATTGATCTTCTCTTATAGCCATCTCTTCTTGAAAGATTGTTCCTTTAAAAAATGAAAAAAAATTAGTACACACATTGTTCCTGGTGTTACCCTCCTCCATTAATTAAAGACTTGATCTTGGAAATCCTCCTTTATGTCGACTTCTAACTGAGACCCTGGAGTCCATACAAAGGGGTGGGACCAAGGAGCTCAACTCCGCCAAAAAGGATCTTGTCAAAAGATGTCTTCTTTCAGCTTTGGTTCCCAAAGGAGAGAAGAAGTTGAGGAAGGATCTTTCTGCCTTGCTCACCTCAGTGTTTGACATCACCTTCACCCCCAACAATCTCAGACTTGGTTTACAAATCTCCCTCTCGTTCTCCCTCTCCCTCCTCCTCCTTCTTCTCCTCCTCTACCACCACCATCACCTCCTCTTCCTCCTCCTCCTCCTTCTCTATTTGACAAGCACTGTTTTCCTGTAGTTGGTGAGTCAGAAGTAAGGTGTTTTTCACCTCTCAGAAGCATTTTCTGTGTGGCGTGTAGAAAGGACACTTTTTCTGGCTTCTGAGGGAACTGGAGTTACCCGCTATTATCTGGTCTTCTCAGAGTGCCCAGCACAAAACTTGCCCCTTTAGATCTTCTCTCTCTCTCTCTCTCTCTCTCTCTCTCTCTCTCCCTCCTTTCCTGTAGCCTAGAGTACTTGCCTCTCTTATAAGACCAAAGGATGGATTGAAGCAATGCTAAGGGAAGAGAGAATTAGAGTCTATAGAAGTGTTCCTTGAAACTGGACAGTAAGTGTGTGAAGCAGAGGGAAGGGCTTAGACTTAACTGCTTCAGTTCTAAGCAAATGAAGGAGAATTATAGAAGAACAATGTAAAAACTATTAAAATACAAGCTTAAAAACAGGGCTCAACTAAATGCTTGTTGCAGTATTTTTATGTTGGAACCCAACTTTTGTGCTACTGGAGCCTTGAGCTGGGCAAAGGCTCTATCACAGATATTTATTTTTGTAAATGTCTTAATTGCTTGGGAGTAGGTAGGTAGGTACATGGAATTTGTCCTCTGCTAGACAGGCTAGAGTTTGCAGGGCAATGACATGAGGCTTGTGGAAAGGGCCGTTCCTGTAAATGCTGGCCACACGCAGTTCTCTAAGAATGGCCTGTGTGATTCAGAGTTAATGGCTTGGTTTTCTTTGTGAGCAGTAGAGGTGTAACATATGGACCATTCAAAAGAAATGTTTCTATGCTCTTTGGGGCATCAAGTGTTCAGTTCCTCTTTGGTGACTGCTGTCCTCTGTTTCAGAAAGTGTTCCTACCCAGGGCTTCAGGTAAGAGACTCTTGGCGACAGCATTTGAAGTTCAAACATTTCTGAAACTTGCAGAGTCTAGAATGAAACTCCCAGGGAGGGACATGAAGATAGCATCTGACTGCAGCAGAACCCCTGATAGAATGCGGTGAAAGATTTGAGTCTAAATGCTTCCTGCAGGGTTCTACTGTCCTGTCCTCTTGAGTCTTTCCATCTCTGGAGAAATTTATTCAGAAAGTTGCTGTTGGCTTAGAATAGACAAGAATTATAGAAACCAGTAGCCTGATGATTTATTGTTGAAAACAATTAAAACAACACATTAATCCCCAGTTCCATGCGATGTGGATGTGACTTCTCTGGCGGAGGAAGTGGGAACCAATGCTTCTAACACCCATGTCAAGCTTTGCCTCTGTATTTAATATCTTTATCGTTTTTATCCCTCTTTCCTTCCTAAAAATTGTTTTGCGCATGAAAATGGTTTTAAACCCAGCATTTTGCACCATTTCTCTTGTCTCTTATCCCTCCAATCCCCGAAGATGTCTGCGGAAAGGCGGTAGGCTCCCTCCAACCCCACCTAACATGGAGTTCCAGGAACTGCTTGGAGCCGCCTCGGTGGCGGTCTGAAAACTGACCTCTCCGAGAGCATCTCTGGTTATTTCCTGGGCAAGGAAGAAAACCACTTGCTCTCCTGGGACCCCGGGTTAACTAGCAATGGATTCTTTTGGGTAGAAGTTCTTTCGGGCGCGGGGGCGGGGGGTTGCCTATTTTGGCAAAGGTTCTGCGCCTTCAAGTCAAGAACATTGAAGGGGTGTCACGATGGTTGTGGAACTGGGGGAGAGGTATCTGGCTCCTAGGGGACAGGTGGCAGAGCCCAGCGCTGCAGAAGTTTAACCTGACTCCCAGGAAACTGGCTTTCTACAGTCTGATCTTCAGTGGGTTTTCTCTCTTAGTCATAATTTTATAGTAGTGGGGAAGGAACCCTGCCCAATATTGTGAGGGAGCAAGTGGGGAGACGATGAGTTTTGCAGATTTGGGGTGTCAGTGAACACTCCTGAGTTTTGCAGATTTGCGGTAGCATAAATACTCCACTTCCAGTCCTTGTCTTTTGGAATTCTATGGTGGATTATCATTGGCTTCCTGATGGTAGAGAGTGACAAAGCTGGGAATTGGAAAGTGAGGGGCCATGCGTTGGTATCATTCAGAGCGACTCAAAGTAGGGAAACCTCAGAGGGATGGACGGAAGGCCAAGTGTACAAGTGTATTAGCGACGCTCCTTAGTAAGATATTCGTCTCTGATTTCGGAGATAATTAGAAAGCAGAAACCACTAGCAACCGCCCCATCCGGGAGCCTCAGATGCGCAGGGCTTTGGACCAGCCAACCTACCCCAAGTCGGGCCTGAGGCATGCTCTCTTGGTGAATGTCGCCGGCAACACCAACGCAGGGCCAGAATAGCTGCACTTGGGAAGGAGGAAAACTCTTTAAACAAATCATTTTGGTGTCTAATCAATTAGTGTTTGCGCAGTCAAGTACCATAGATTTAACAGAATAATCGTTACTGCCCTTGTCTTTATTTGACCCACAGACACCTAGAAGATTTAAAAATAAAACGCAAGGTGTTCTGAGCGCCTGCCCTGTTGCCTGCACTTCCCTCCTCGGCCTGCTCCGCCTGGTTTGGCTTTTGCTTTCTCGAAGGGGAGATTCATCTTTTTCTTGGTACTTCACTTTTTATACTGCATCTCCTCCCCACCCCCACCCCCGTCCTGGCCGGCCTTTCTGAAATCAGCCAGCCACCTTATCTGTTTGTCCCTATCCTCGGTCTCTGACCCAGAGACTCTTTGTGAAGGCCCTTTAGCCTGAGCGCCATCCGAACATAGGATTATGGAGTCGGGCAGAGTCCTTTGCTCCATGTCAACCTCCAGACCGTGGCCCTCAAGCGCCTTTCAGAACCGGTCTAAGACAAAAGACTTCTTGTACCTGACCTCTGGTTTCTACAGGGCCGGGGAAAGACCTTGGCCTGGGCGGGCGGGGAAGGGGAAGGGGCAAGGTCTTGCAGGCGGTAGGGGTTTTCATAAATGTAACCAGTTGGTCTCTCTGTCTCTGTCTCTGGCTCTCTCTCTCCCAGTGTGTGTGTGTGTGTGTCTCTCTCTCTCTGTGTGTGTGTGTGTGTGTGTGTGACTAAAAGGAAAAGAAAGAGTAAGAAAGCTTTGGTCCCATCGCATCTTCACCTGGCTGTGAAGTAGGGTGTGTCAGTCAGTGTGACTGAAGAAGAGCCAACCCAGAGGATTATCTAGGTATCAGGGACTGTCTATCAGATGTAGGCTTCTCTGGACCTGGCCCATCCCACAGTCTATGAGTAGATGTGTGTGTGTGTGTGTGTGTGTGTGTGTGTGTGTGTGTGTGTATGTGTGTGCACTGTTTTGCCACTGGAGTCCCCATGCCTGAGACGAAGTCCCAGACAACGGAAGGGAGGGTCATTAGGGCTAAGAGTCACAGAGGTGGGGCTGTGGAAATACCGGCATGCAGGTGAGAAACTTGGAAGACCCAAACACCTGCATTCTTTTCCTTCCTTTAATACTTTATGGGAGTAGGGGAGTCGGCAGGGAGGCTGATAAACCTGGGTTGAGGTTTTGTTAAATACTAAGCTGTAACCCTACTAGGAGAGGGTGGGTGGGAGGTGAAACTGAAGGTGAATCGGCCTCATTTCCACTTTGTCAGCCCCCCAACCCCCCAGTTCCAGATGCCCCCAATACTCCAGAGTATTCCCACCCCCTTGGAAATGCCTGGCGCCCTGGTTCCCAGCATCACCTGAGAAACCTGCCTCTCAACAATAGATGATTATAATGTACTTGACTAATGCCCGCGTTTTCCTGTTTAACATACATTAATCCAAGTAACAAAAAATCGATATTGCTAACAACACTGCAAACAAATCCTAGTCCATCTCACACAAAAACCTCCTCAGATTTTCAATCACTCCTCTCACCTGCAATGTTGTTAATCTCTGAGGCTACCTATAGCTCCTGACTACTGTGAAAGTCAACTCTAACTTTTCAATAGCGGGTCTCCAAAATTTCTTTCCAACCCTTTGCGGGTATATATGTGAAGAGGCACGAATGACTTTCTGAGCCCTAGCCACCTCTCTTCTGGGGCCATTTCAGGACCTCGAGTTCTCTTAAACCTGTCTCATTGGGCACCAGCAAATACCCTAAGGTCACCAGACAGTATTCTGGGTTGTGTTTTCTTTCCTGGACAAAATCCCATATGTGGCAGATTCCAGTATTCGGATTTTCTCATGTTTTGTGCCTGTCCTAGCTCTCCTGAATCTAATGTTGGTTGGTGGTTCTTGTTGGGCGTTTATTGTAATTATTTTTAAAAACCGGTGTTTTCCACCTGGAAGAAACAAACCAGAGGGGCCGGCTAATGAAGGAACTTAGGTTTGCAAAACACCATAAATAATTCATTATTGTATTTCAAGGGAAAAAATAGCTTTCTTAAATCATCCCCGTAATATAAATGGCAGACTTACAGTATGGCCCTGGTAAGTCTAAATTTTTAAAGGAGCAATATTCAAAGAGACATAGATGTCTGTATTAATTATTTATTCGCCAGTGCCTTCCTTCGTTTCTGACTTATTATTAATTAGGCGCCTCTAGTCTTTCACAGAGCGCTCCACTGAGCCGGTTGCAGCTTTAAATATGAATTAAAAGCAAATCCAAGCTACTGTAATGCGAAAATTATTCCGTGTCTTGCATGGCAGAGATGAATAGCTGCGTGGATCAATACCGTGAAACTCGGCTCCCAACGACAAGGTTATTGATAGTTCGTAGTAATGACATTAATGATGGAAAAAGGGAACAACCACCCACTCGCCTTGGAAACTTTTTAGCCACTGAAACCCCCCGCAATAAAAACCTGAAGGGGGCACGAATTGGGCCTAAGTGTAAGAAGAAAATTATTTATGAAACCCGGATAAATGACTTCGGAACCTTGATGCATTTGAACCTAACGCTCTTGGCTTCTGGCGGCCCTGGCTCCAGCTGGGGAGACCGCGAAAACCCCAAGCCATGGAGGGCTGGGGGGCCGGGTAAGCTATGGCAGCCTCAGCCTCCGGTGTGCAGCCCCTCTGCTCGGTTCTCCGCTGGAAGAGCCCTCTGGAGGCGCTGACGGCAGAAGATTCTGGAAGTGGGTGGAAGGAGACCGGCGCGTGAGACTGGCCCCCAGTGTTCAGGAAGGTACAAGGAGGCCGCACCTCTGCGGCCAGGACTTCAGTCTAGGTCTTGGCTTGGCACTGGTCCCTGAACGGGGTCAAACGCTGGGCCTCCTGGGGGCCCAGGGGGTGCAAAACACGGCGATTGCACGCAGCTCACCCGGGTCCTAGGGATGGGAAAGCTGTTTGAGACCACTCAGAAAGCCGAGGCTGCCTTTGCCTCCCACAGCACCCCACTTGCTAGGCGCCGGGTTAACGCGGCCTTGGCCTGAGGCTGCTCTGAGATGCTGGGACCTCTAGGCATACAGAGCGGGCAGGCTCAGGTCTTCACCCACATCGGGTCCTCTGCGGCCACTGAGGCTGCCAGCCCAGGCATCGACCCCTCTCCTTGTCCCCCCAGTCGAGGCCACAACTAGGGAGAACGCGTGCAGCAGGGATACGAAAGGTTACATCCTGACCCTGCGGGGCTTGGAGAAAGGTCAGAGCCCAAGGGACGGCTGCAAACCCGTGGTCCCCTCCCCCCACCGCCCCACTGCAAGGCGCTTAGCCGCCGGGTCCCCTCCCCCAGCACGAGAACAGGCCTCTGAGGGCGGAGGTCGTGGTGACCCTGACAGCCGCGGGAAGGGCTGCCCAGCCGCTGCCGGTCGCTGAGGGCAGGCAGGCCTGGCCACGATTCTGGTGCGTCCTGACTTAAGTGTTTTGGGTTAGAGTGGGAAGTTGGAACTTTTGCTCTGGCGCCGAAAGGTACAAGAGGACGTCCGGTGCTGGGGGAGTGGGTCGATCATAATTTTCTTCAGAAGTAGGGATGATGTGTTTTTGTCTATTTGGTCTCTTAATACACTCTCCCTTCCTCCTTGTCTTCCTTCCCACGTTTCCTTTCCAACATCATCCTTCATTTATCCCTAGGTCCGCTTTTCTAGTTTCTTCCGTGCCACCCTCCATCCTTCCCTCATTTCTCTCTCCCCTACCTCCAGTTTTGTTTCTTGCCTCTAGCTTCCTTCATTCCTCTTCCTCTTCTGGGGCCGCTACTGGCTTTTGCACCCCTAGACGTTCAAAGAAAAAGGTGCCAGTTACTTTTGGCACCAATACCAAGGAATCCCCTCTCCCCTTTTGAAGGAGGGGCAGATGAGCAAAGAGCCCACCTGCGCTTCAGTGCTCCCTGGCTGTTGCCGATCCCCGTGAAGTAGATTTTTGCTACTGCCAAGGTTCATCTGGCTGGAGCCTGGACTTGCAATCATTTGGGAAGAATTTCTACGGCTTCGTAGTGTCATGCAGACTCCAGACATCAACAAGACTTCTGGGTGTTTGTTTTACTTTATTTTATTAATTAAAGGGGAAAATTGAAATGAATCTCAGAGGCTAAACTACTAAAATAACCAGCTGACCGCTCTATTTCAGGACATAAGGATGGCTAAGTTGAAACCAGTCTCCGGATAGTTAGACCAAACCCAAACTTCCTGCTACCGAGAAAAATCTCCTTTGAAGTCCACTATGAAGTTTGTGTTTCAGAGTAGCACCCCCACCCCAATGGATCCACAGACCCTATCCCCACAGGGTGAACAGGGAACGAGTCTTTTCAGAAAGGAAACACAACAGACTGCAAAAGAAAAAAAAAATCACTTGATTCTGGAAAAAAATCAATATCGAAATTAGATTTATTGTCTGCTTATGCGATTAAAAATGACAAAGTGTTGGCTTTTATTTTCATAAAAAGACAGAAGGCTGAACAAAATAATTTACTATTGAGTTCTTTTTGTTTCATTTGCCTGGTAACACCCCGAGGGGCCTAAGGCAGTTGGGAAGTGAAGTACCCCCTCAGTCAGGAGCCTCCTGAGAGAGAGCTGAGGACACCTTAACTCAGGACATGATTGGTGCTGTGCATGCCAGGGGAGGAAAGTTCCCAATCTCCAGTCTGAAGCTACCGAGTGCAGCTGAGAAGCTCTCAGCTAGGCTATGCTCCGAAGGAATACTGGATGACCCCCACATGACCTTAATGCCAGGTCTCAAGTCTTGTTTTCCAAGGTAACTTTTAGTTCGGGCTGATCTACTTTGCTTTTTCTGGACTCCAGAACTCCAGACCTCAGGTAGCCACCCCTATATAGGTAGGACTACTCTAAGTCACCCTCCCCTTGTCCCCCCATAGTGGCTTGTTTGTTTGTTTGTTTGTTTGTTTTGGCTTTCAGAGTTTCTGCTGGAATCAGCAAAATGTTTGTTTTCCACACCAACCTAGGATGTGTGGAGATATATATATATATCATCTGTGAATATACCATCTGAGATACTATGATTACATCAACAGCCAGGGGTTTGGGTTTTTGTTTGTTTTAAAATCTACATAAAAAAACATAAAAGAGCCCACATCGTAACTTCGTCCACACTCCCAGCATCTTCAATGTAAGTGTCAGAATCCACTGCTGTTTCTCCCATACTCCGAGTTGGGCAGTTGGGCATGCTGTCTGCAGTGCCCACTCCTACATTTTTACTACCTAGTTCTGGAACTACGTTGCTTCTTGACTATGGTTTCACACACATTTAGCAATATCATTAAAAAAAACAAAACAAAACAAAAACTACCCAGCATCCTTAAATGCACTTTTGGGTTTGGAGTCAGGTGGCACATGCTGGGACTCATTTAGAAAATCTTTAATTGCTTCTTTTTATTGTTTTTGTTGCTGCTCTGGAAACTGGCCTAGGGGGTTTAGGTCCCAGTACTTGTTGAAATGAACCCCCTGTTGTCCATCTCCACTCTCTAGGTGTCAAGGCTGAAGGAGAAAGGTATGGGTTGCTTGTTCCTTGGAAATCTGACAGATTCTGTGGTCTGATCAGCTTCAACTAGTTCTTTTTTTAGTTGAGGTGACTTTCTCCCAGAAGGAGGCAGTGAGGAGGTGAGGTATAGGTCCCTCACTAGGCCAGGAAGGAGATGGGCAGGCACCCGTTGGCAGGTCAAGTCTTTGGGTCTCCCGCTTGGGCAAAGCATCAGCTCCTTGCAACAGAAATGCAAAAACCGTGACTGGCTTCCTGGGGGAATTCACCTGGCCTTTCCCACTGCCCTCCAGCGCTCTTTTCTCCAGCCTCTTTTTGGGACTAACTCTCTCCAACAACCTGGAGCCCTGAGTTCCAAGGTCACAGATCAGATATTCTTTGGGCACAGGCTGCTTCTTCACAAGGTTGGTCATTATAGCTGTGACTCCTGTCATGGAGGCTGGGTGCCCACTGCCAACCAGACTCAGATCTCAGCAGGCTCTAGCAGCTCTGTAATGCTGTAGAGTGGGGGGTGGGAGTGTTGAAATTTAGGACATGATATTCATGTAGTAGAATCAAAAGTAGAATCAAAAGGTATGGTTTAATATTTCTTCAAGTATTCCTGCCTTGGGTTAGCTTTGACCAAAAGCCTGAGGAGCAATTGTCCATTGTCTCATTTTCTCCCTCAGCCTGGCTAGAGCTGGAAAGAACTTGCCAAATGAATATCCAGCCTTCCAAGTAAGCAAATCGGTTCCAAATTCCCCTGAATTGGAGCAAGGCAGGCAGAGTAAGAAGCAGGTTTCTATGAAAGCTCCAACCACCAGCACATCTCCATCAATTCTTGCTGGTCAGGGCTGAATTTACTTGTTTCCAGCCTCAGCTCTGAGCCCAGAGCAGCCAGTAGTTAGAATTCTCCGACGAAAGCCATGCTCAATAGAATTCTGGGTATCAAATGAGCAATAATTTGCTGTGGCTACATGCTGGATAATGAAAGATGTTAGTGGGATCAATAAAAAAATGAAAACACTTCTACTTACATCTTGAGTTACAGTTTTAGGAGAGGGAAAGAAACAACTAGCCCAACGTTACTTCAGAGTCTTGTAAGTCTGTCCCCTGAGCCAAGAGGCTTCTTCACCATCTGACCGGCCCTTCCTGACCCCCGGGGCTTCTACTTTCTCCTGTGCTGACAGGAGAGTAGACTATTTGCATTAAATTAACTCCACAGGAACCAGTAATAACTTAACTGCTAGGGCCTTTTCTCCCCCAAAGGCAGAGATAAAATTAAAATAGTTTCCCGCCAGAACTAAATGTCCCCCTAATTGGTTCTAGTTTGCTGAAAATGTATGCAACTGTCTCAAAGTGAATCTGCCTCTCAACAGCCTCTGAGTGCGCACTTGCCCAAGATGGCTCTGGGCAGGCCTCTGGCCTTCGGTTAGACATTCATGGGCAAGGCAACGTATTTAATTTTTTTGGCTTCGTTTCGTTTTGTGGGTAAAGTCTAGAAATTTCAGTTTTTAAACCTGCTTCCCCCACAGATATTAATTGCTCGCATCTTTTTCATAGTTTAATTTGCTTTGTTCTGAATTGGAGCAGTATGCTTTCAATTTATGTTGGATTTATTTGTCCCAACATGTCTGATCTCCTCACTATTCAATCTCAAACACACTTCTACTGTTTCGGTTGCCAAATAATATGTTTTGAAAAGAACAGAAAACCAGTCTATATTTTTCAAAGATACCAAAACAATCAAACAAACAAAAAACCGGAGAGAATTACTCCGTGCGTTCTGCAAAAAGGCACTACGAAGAAGCTTCCTGCCCGCTCTCAGCACTGAAGTAGTATGAGAAGAATATTTGAAAAATGTGTTTAGCTATGTCTGCAGGTTTAAATAACCTGCGTTCCCCGCCCTAGTACTTAAAAAACAATCAGAACACAAATTTAGCTACCCCAGAACGAGATAGTTATACCATGACGTTTAGAGTCTCAAGGTCAGTGACCGCGATTTCCTTTAAAAGGGTTGGGTAAGATTCCAAGGGACAACGGAGTAACCTGAGCGGTGTAGAAACGTCAACTAGACGTGGGGGAAGAACGGACAGATTCCACTTGGGGGTGTAGCTCGAAGGAGTGGATCCCACCCGTTCCGTTTGTACAAAACGCACAAAGCAGGTGCGCGGGGCCGCAGCGCGCAGCTCGGGAGAACCGCGCGCAAAGCTCAGCCGCGCGCTCGCGTGCCCGTCACCCGCGTTTACACCCGGCTCCGAGGCCAGCTCTCCACTCTCATTTGCTGCTTTAAACTCGCGGGGAGGACCTGTTACCCACGGTGGCGGGCAGGAGGGCTGGGAGGGGGGGTCCCCCTTTCCGCTTCCCGGGCGTGACGCGGGCTCTGCCCTCCGCCCCCGACTCCCACGCTGTACGCGTGGCCACGAGCTCAGTCGAGGACCCGCGTGGCACACCTGGCCGCGCTGACTCCCCCTTCTCGGTCCACGGCCGCGTGGACCTGAGAGGCTGGCTTACCGCGAAGGGCGAGTCGGGGCGCATTAGCGGATTTCACGGCAGGTTGCTTCTGACACGCGACAAGCTTTCAGCTTTGCCTCCTAGGAGCAAGGGAAACCCGAGTCAATTTGCATAATTTCAAATGAGGCATAATTGCAAATGAGAAACGAGGAAACGAAGAGCCCAATTTTAAGTCCTCAATCCCAGCCCTCCCTTATAAATCATCCCTCGCCCTCCCGGTGCAGAACCAGAAAAAGTAAGCACTGCGCGTCGCAGGTACCTTTCTTTGAGTTGGTTTTAAAGACCGGGACGCAGCCGCCGCCACTTTGTGCAAAGCCCAGAGTCCGAGCGCTCTCAGGCCTGAGGATTCCTGCAAGGTCGCTGGGGTTAGAGAAGCTGGTCAGAGAGCCCACGGGCTTCACCAATGCACCTAGGGTCTTGAGTCCCACTCAGGACACCAAATCCCCCGCACTTCTTCGGCTCCAGCTTTGAGTCTAGGGAAAGATCAATTCCCTGCCTCACGCGCTGGCTCGCCTCGCTGGCACACACAAGTCTGTAGCCGTAAACAAACAGCTAATTCAGGAACTAGAGAGCGAGGGAGAAGCCGGGAGAAATGTGGTGACCCAGAACCTCAGCGCTGGTCTCGGCTCGCTTGGTGACGACGAGCCGCTCCTTTTGCTCAGGCCAGCCGCGCATTTGGGGACGCAACTTGCATTTGAATAGCTGCCTGCGCTTGTTATGGACCCGAGAAAGCTCTGAAAGGGAATCACTATGCAAATTGTCCCAGTTACAATCGAAAGGTTCGATCTCCCGGAGCCGCCTGACGGAAGTTGATGTCAGCTATCTGTGCATTAGGCTGGCGTTACCGCCTTCGCGGGCCTGCTCGCTACCCCCGCTCGCGCCTGCCGGGAGGATTTTTTTTTTTGCTTATGTGTATATTTTCCCTAGTAATTAAAAAAAAGCGTTTAAAAAAAGAGGCTGAAGGTGGTTGTGTAGCTGGCTCAGTCCTGGGAGTCCCAAGGGCACCCCAGGGAGGTATGGCGGCTGGGCTGCTCCCCCTTTCCTTTTCTTTCCCTCCCTCGTCCCCGCAGGTGTTAATGGTGTGTCTGAAATCAAATATTTAGAATCGTTAGAATCGTGCTTTCTTTCTTTCTTTCTTTCTTTCTTTCTTTCTTTCTTTCTTTCTTTCTTTCTTTCTTTCTGAGCTTTGCAGGACCAGGAGGTGGAGGGGTGGTGGCGGCTGGGCAGCAGCATGTCTGCCTCCGCCAGTCTGCTTTACCCTACAATGCAGGCTGCAGATCGATACCCGCTCACTGTAATCCCAGTAATTGTAGGGCTCACAGCTTTTATTTTAAAGAAATAGGACACTAGGACGCGGGCGGGCGGCGGAGGCCGCGGAATTGGGTCCTGGTGCCTTCAGGAGTGTTTGGGATATCTGTCAACCAGCCTATCATCTATCTATCTATCTATCTATCTATCTATCTATCTATCTATCTATCT
>JANHMN010000007.1:81642226-81685265 GCA_030674055.1 Rhabdomys pumilio
TCTATCTATCTATCTATCTATCTATCTATCTATCTATCTATCTATCTCTACCTACCTACAGATCTTTGGAAAACCAGGAACTCCCAAGAGTTCTCCACAGTAGGGTGGTGGCAGCACATAAGTCCCACCTGAGACTTGACAGGCCCACGTGGCTTCTGTCTGGGAAAGGCAAATTTGGAAGTAGAGTCAGTAGAGCAGACAGCTCAGGAGCAAACCCTTCTACAGACCTGGTCCCTGCGCGGTCTGGTTTGCCTGAGCTGTTTGGCTCTAAGAGTTGGGTTTGGGGTGCACACGTGCCAGATCCTGTCTATGGAGGATCCAGGACGTCAGCCTTTGGCCTAGAAACGGAGGGCTAGAGGCCCATCCAGTACTGGGCTGCGGGGAGCTTTTCGCTTGGCAGGCAGACAGGGGCGCTAGGACCCGGTGAAGCGGCCCTCGAGGCCGCGACCTCCTCCAGGAGCCGAGCAAGGCAGGGAGAGCAGCCGCTGTGACCCACCTCGAGCCCCCAGGCCCTGCAGGCCGCCGGCCGCCTTGGCCGCCCATCCCCGGCAGGCAGAGCCTAAGCAAGGCCGCCCCGGCCTGAGCCCCTCCGCTGGCCGGCGCAGCTTCTGGCGCCCCCGAAAATGACCATCTGTCATTCAATTAAGGTTTCAGGGCAGCTGATGGGGGAGCGAGGGTCAGCGACCCCAGGACAAAACGGCCTGCTGCCTCGGATAGGAGAAGTTCAAATGTTAAACGAAGAACATTGTGTCCTGTCCTGGTCCCGGCCCCCACCGGGCCGCAGGTCCGGTCTGTGGACAGCAGCGAGGTGAAGGGCAGCGGTCATTAGACTTAGATTTCAGCTCTGGGCCGGGCCCCTTCTGTTGGGCTATTTTGACCAGAAAACCTTTAACCCTTTCCCGCCAGCCCTCCCCCTAGGGTAGGACAGATTGTGGAAGAGAGAGACAGATGTAGTCCTATAAAGAGATCTGTTCACTAATCCGCAGGAAGTGCAAACGACATACCTAGAAGAGAGACCAACATTCACTATAGCAGACCAAAACGAAAACTTTTCAGGGAGATATTTATTACCGTGGACCTGTCAGGAGAGAGAAAGAGAGAGGGAGGCAGGGAGGGAGGGAGGGAGGGAGGGAGGGAGAGAGAGAGAGAGAGAGAGAGAGAGAGAGAGAGAGAGAGAGAGAGAATATGTAAAAACTGCAGACTTCCTTTTGAACGATGCTTACGGACTTGGGTAAGTGGAGATGAGCTTCAGATAGCTAGCTGGCCCCTTCTGGTGAATGGATTTCCTTTTAAGTATAAAGAACCATTCTCCTTTATACTTGAAAATATGTCCTTGGTCTTCTTCGTTATAGACTTCCCCACAATTAAATGAGATAAAGAGGGGCTGGAGAGCTAGCTCAGCACTTAAGGACACTTGCTGTTTTTGCAGAATACCCAAGGCTCACAACTTCTGTTAATGACAGCTCCAGGAGAATCTGATGCCTCCTACTGGCTTCTGTGGACACCTACACTCACCTGCACACACACAAACAGGTACATAAAAGATAAAGAGGGGGCTGGAGAGATAGCTCAGCAGCCAAGAGCACTGGCCGCTCTTTCAAAGTACCAAGTTTAAATCCCAGCACCCGCAGGACAGTTCACAATGGTCTATAATTCTAGTTCCAGGGTATCTGACACTCTCAACAGACATACTTGGAGGCAGAACACCAATGTAAATAAATATTTAGAAAAAAATGAGATAAATAATTGTTACTAACCTTAAGACTAAAACACAATAACCATCCAGAAAGCCGTGGGATTTAGGGATTCATACTGGTTTCTCCACAGGACTAGGGAGAAGTAGGCACTTACTTAGCCGATTCAGTGGAAGAGCCGATTATTTCTCTCAATTACTAGCCACGAAGCCTAAAATCAGCTCTGTTAAGAAGATAGCTTTGTAAGATACAGAAAAGTCTAGGTCCTACAGCGGCCTAGCTAGCAATAGAAGATATCTAGAACTTCAGCCTCGACGGCCTCATTTGCCACACGAAATCTAGCCTCTACTTTTTGGAAGTAACAATCAAGTAATCAATTAATCAATCGGGCATTCAGCATGGAAGTACCTTGGCAAATTTTTCATTAGGTAACAATGAATAATGCATGGCACTCCAGTATATTGACTGTGGTAAATGATTTAAGGTAAGGTGCTGCAACAAGTACCTTTAAATAAAACCAGAATAAAAAGTTTACCACAACCATAATCAAGTGTTCAGTCATCTTTCTATTGACCCACATAGCATCTTTCTTCAGGGACATTTGGAGTTATTTCTTCTCCCCTTACAAACAGGCCAGAACAAATTGATGAATTGAGCTTTCACTATGCTAATTTAGATATTATTAATATTTAATTAACATCTCTAATAGCCAGACATAGAGGGCCTCCGATCTACTTTACAGCCTTAGTAATCTAAAGTAAATGCTTTCCCCATTAATAGTCTGATGCCACCTTAGGAACTTCCTTGGTAAAAAGGCTCTGTCTATCCCAAAAGCAGAGGGGTGCTAAGTATCCTTCACAGGGGGATGCTAAGTACCCTTCACCAGAGGGGTGCTAAGTACCCTTCACCAGGGGGATGCTAAGTACCCTTTACCAGGGGAATGCTAAGTACCCTTCACTAGAGGGGTGCTAAGTACTCTTCACCAGAGGGGTGCTAAGTACCCTTCACCAGGCAGCTGTTTATTCTTGCTTGAAGAGGATCCTAGGAACAATGTCAACTTTGTACAAACTCTACCTTGTCTAGTTTTTGCATGATTCTCTTCTGAGAAAAGGGCAGAACACACACACACACACACACACACACACACACACACACATATATATATATATATATTCTTCTTTTGAGTGCTGGTATATACATGAACATGGTCCCCATGGAGGTCAGAAAGAGGGTGTTGTTGGATCCCATGGGATTGGATTTATAGATACTTGTAACTCACCATGCAGGTGTTGGGAATGAACCTCTATCCTCTTCAAGATCAGCAAGCATTCTTAAGCACTTGTATGCATTTTGTAAGGTACATGCCAGTAGGTAATAGATCATAAGGAACAAACTTCCCAGCATGGAATATACTAGTCTTTCCAGCAGAGAGTGATATTGAGAAGAAATCTGAACCCCAAAGGAACTACACTGAGGTACAGTGGCACTCACTATCAGTGGGGCTCTCAGGTAAGCCTCTTTCCTCAGTTTTCTCAGAACCTCAGTTTTTCTCAATTAATATAGAGATGGTTAGGGCTGGGGTGATGGCTCAGTGGTTAAGAGATCTTGCTTATCTTCCAGAAGACTCAATTCAGTTTCCAGCACCCATGTTAGAACTCACAATGACCTGAAACACTAGCTCCAGGGGTCTCCACTGTTGCCTGCCCCCACGTGACAAACATTCACACAGATAAATAAAAATAAATCTTACAGAATACAGATAATTAATGTCTAGGCTACAGTGCCTAAGATAAAGACTGAATGGCAGGATACATTGTGTGCCATGCAGTAGATGATGCTTTATCTGTGAGTTATTGGCCAGAATTCATCTCGGCGTCTATTGCTACTGCCTTTGAAATGTTGTCATAGGGTTCACCAGGAGCACTTTGCAGCTCCAAATGGTGACTCATCAGCCCTTGGTTTCTCTGATGGAGAAAAGTGAAGAACTAGGAACCTTAAACTGACCGATAGGAGCACAAAACCAGGTACTAGAATGTAAACATTCGAAAGCTTCCAGCCACTGATGTCCTTACAGGACAACCTCTGTGTGGTGTAGGAAGATTCCAGAAGCTGCATTATATTTCCTAGGGGTCATGAATCAAGTAAGAACTGAGGGCTCAAGAAATCAGAAACTTCCTGGCTGATCTGAGTTTGGCAAGATAACCTGGAGATGTAGAGCCTGGCAAACCTGACCTAAGAAGAGAAAGAAACCTTAGGACAGGGGTGTTCAAAACACTGGGAAGGGAATTTAATACAAAAGAGAATTGATTTATTAGATGTTGCAAAATAGCAACCCAGAATTATTCTCTTTGTTAGCACAAACAAGCATTTGCGATTGTAATAGACACATTAGTGGTAACATAACATTTGTTTAGGTGGAGTAAATATCCCAGTAAAATCGTATACTTCGACTTTGGGGGCAAATCATATTTCTCTTTTTGCTTTCTTTGGGTTTTAACAGAAAAGTCGCAGGGAGAAAGGCCAATGGGGAAAGGGTGACAGACTAGCTGGTGTAGAGAGTAAGCAGGAAATGTGAGCTGAAGATGGCAGGGTCTTCATGGCAGATTCTCTTCTATCTGTTCCTTTAAATGGCAGAGTTCCTGGTAGCCTACGCTTGTACTGTATTTACTATGTAGTCAGGGATGATCTTGACCTGCTGATCTTACTGTTGTATCCCTAGTCACTGGGATTATAGCCATGTGCCACTAAATCCAATTACATATACTGTGGGAGATCTAGCATAGGGCCTCATGGAAGCTAGCACGATCACTCTACCAACTAAGTTATATCCCTAGCCCCTACTCACATAAAAATACATAAAACCTTAATCTATTAATGGGATTTTCAAAATTTCCATTAAAAAAGATTTATTTTATGTTATTTGTGTTTGTCTGCATGTATGTATGTGTACCACATATGTGCAGTACTCACGGAGGCCAGAAGAGGGTGATGAATTCTCTGGAACTGAAGTTACAGACACTTGTGAACCTCTATGTGGGTCCAAGAGTAATGAGGACTTTTAACCATTGAGCCATATTGTAGTTCCTAGGTCTCTCTCTCCTTCCTTCATCCCTCTCCCCCTCTTTGAGGCAGGGTTTTGCTAAAGTCCTGTCTATCTTGCAACTCATTAGTTGAACAGAGTAGACTTGAACTTACAGAGATCCACTGGCTTTTATTCTTGCTCTTCATCTAACCTGATTTGCTTGTTTGATGTGGACAACCTTGTCCTGGCAGTTTGATCTGGCTGTATCCTAGTGAAACACAAAGAGTGTCCAAGAGCCTTGAAGAGGGCTGGGGGTGTGCAACAAACAGCTGAGAGAGTATCTCTCAGTGAACCCATCCCTGCAGGCTTTGAAATACATTCCAAATATGGCTGCCCTTGTGGGGTATATTAGCATATTTCTGATTACAGGTCCTTGTTTCCTTAACTTCAATCAAGTCCAATTTGTTTATGTGTGGTGGTTAATATTGACCATCAACTTAAACAGGATTAAAGTCACCTAGGAGACCAGCCTCAAGGCATGTCTGTGAGGGGGTTTCTAGACTAGGTTAACTGAGGTGGGAAAACCATCTCTAACTGTGGGTGTACCATCTCATGAACTGAGGTCCTGGACTGAACACAGAAAGTGAGCTGAGTGCCAGCACTCATCTCTCTCTGTTTCCTGACTACAGATGCAATGTGACCGGCTTCCTGAAGCTCCTGCCATCATGGCTCCCCCATGACCACAGGTAGCCTTGAATTATGAGCTGAGATAAGCCCCTTTCTTTTGAGTTGGCATTTGTCAGCAGTAAGACAAAAGACTAGTGCACATGGTATATTGGCTGGTTCCTTTTTTATTTTATTATATTCAGGAATATATGATTTCTTACGACTTATATGAACTCTAATTTTGTCCTTTGATAGTTTCACAAATGTATATAATTCATCCTGGTTAATAATATAGTGTTACAATGTAATATTAAATACAATTTCATTACTTTTTAATCCCCTCCCACCAGTGTTGGTACCTCCTCTTTCCTGTAAGTCTCTTTCCTATATTCATAAGTTTTTGTCTCTTTGGTGTTCCACTGAGTTTAACTGTGATGTCTGTGTGTCCATGACTTTGAAAACTATCCTTTGAAGCTTGGTGTGCCCAGCAGTGGGGATACAACTACGTACTATGCCTCTCTCTCTCTTAGAATCTGTTGGTTGCCAATATGAAAACCTCTAAATTTTTATTCTTTGTCACTTTTCCCTTGATTGGGCTCTCATTAGAAATGATTTTGGATTTTCTTATGTTTTTAGAATGAGACTGATTTACTATTGATCTCTGTAAGCTTCCAAATACTCCAGTAGGTCTTTGGTGTCCTTATGCCTGAGCATTTGCATCCAGGAGTGCAAATTTTTAAAGAAGCGTCTTCTTTTGTTTTCGCCATCGCCGTTAGAGTCAGGTGAGATATGTGCACCTGTAAATTATGGTATCCACAAAGTTTACTTCATGACAGTAAAGGAGACAACAAAGATGTTTGTTGAGGGAGAGTGTTGGGTCAGACTGTGCTGAGTGATGTTCTTTCTTTCAAACCCATAGCAAAAATTCTGCTTATCCAGGCTGATGAGCTGCTATCCAAGGCAGGGCTGCACCCAGGGGAGGCTTAAAGTGATAGAGACTCGAGCATCCACAAGAAGAATGGGACTTGGTCAGTAGAAAGGTCACTGTGAATGACCTTATGCAAAAGGCACTCCAGTAGAATTTCCTCTTGAGTCTGAGTTTGATTCACTTCTTCTTGTCTCTCTTGTAACATACAGCATCGTTTTTCTCTGTGTTGTGATTAGCGCTCTTCATTTCAGATTTATTGATATAAGCAGGAAGATCCCTAAATATCCAGAAAAATGTGTCCACACACCTCTTCCTCTTGTTCCTGTTTCTGTTTCAGAGCACTTGGCAGTCACCGCTGACTTCTTCTGAGTGGCACCATCGGCACTTTGCAGCTTCTCTTGGCCTCTCTTGATTTAGAATGACGTTGTCCTGCTGAAGTATGCAATTACATGAAAATGCCAACTTTATCCCTTAACACAGGCATTCCTTTCTCTTCGTGTTCTAGAGACTCAAAGCTCCAGCTGGGATTATAGTCTAGAAATACAGTAAGAGCAGAAGAAGTTATGGAAGGAGACAGACAACTTGATTAGAGGTAGGTATCTAGTTATTCAAGTTAGAAAACCAAATGTGACACGTTGCTACTTAAATTTGTATCAGAAAATGGATCATGTTTAATAGGATGAGAATAAAATTCCAGGAACTTCTGTGGAGAGTGAAACACAGCTCCTGGGAGCTTAGATTCTCAGGAGGTCTGGGGTGAGAATGGGGTTTGGCAGGGAGAGCATTGATTTTGTCCCTGTTTGCACATGTTTAGGGTCTTTATTAGTATTGCTAGAGAACGCTACTCTGGAAGCCATGGGAGTCATTGTGTAGTGGCTTCTTGTTGAAGTCAAGCATGCACAAACAGTATTTCAGCAGCCATGTGTTATCTAAGTCTCTTTATCATCATCATCACCATCATCATCATCATCATCATCAATTTATTTGAAAAGTTGTGATTACTAACCAATAAACAAATACAATGATAAAGAAAAAAACCTCTTAAAAGTTACGTTTTGTGCTGCAGAAGTTGGTCGAGTGCTTGCCTAGAATGCACAGAACCCTGTGGTTCAGACTCCAGCATGGTTTGGTGGCTCATGACTGTAATCCATGCACTTGGGTAGCAAAGACAGGAGGGTCAACTCATCTGGAACTCAAGACCAGCCTGAGCTATATGAGGCTCTGTCTCTCTCCCTACCTACAAAATTATCTTTAGCATTCAAGCAAAAATATAGTTTGACCCATATTGGTAGAGATATTTTCATTTGTTTTTCTGAGTTCTTTGTTTTGTTTGAAATGTCAAAGATCCCTAACTCGGTCTTTGACATTAGAAAATTAGTGATAACCCTCTTTGTGACATGGATGGCTGATGTATTTCAAAAGCTTCTTCACCAGAATGGCAGTATAAATCCAATACCCCCTCTCCACCATGGATATAATCTTGAATTGGAACAATATTGCAATTTCAGAGATATTAGATGATACAGACCTTTAAAACACTTAAAAGTTTAATAAAAACAAATGTAAGACATGTAGCATTCCAGTTCTTAAGACTTCTGCAAAACAAGTCTTACATCTGATGCTAACAATATTGCTCTGTAGGATGCATTACAGCCTGAGGCTTCATTGATGTTGAATTTACATTTAAGGGGAAGTAGATACAGCTGTCTCATGTGCCACAACTGCTTTTTGCATTTCAGTTGTCAAGGAAGGATAAAGCCTCTGCCCACTTGTTCCATACTACACTAGGACATTCAGATATGGGATTAAAAACAATAGCTGTGACCACAAAGGCAGGTGACTGGTGACAGGTCACATGGTTATGTGTGTTGAGATATATTAGTTCAAATTAACTGCATGCGTCTGTTAAGGTGCGCTAGTTTGGTACTTAAAGTCCAATAGTTGCTTTAGACAGAAATGTAGAGTTGGGAAGAGCTTAGCTGTGCAGGGTCTTGTGGGTCACAATGGAGACACACATGTTTTCCACTTGGTGGGAAGTCGGGTGGAGTCTGCAGCTCAGTTGGCAGAGTGCTTGCCTAGTGCTCTCGAAGCCATGGGTTTGGTCCCAGCACTGCACAAATCACAGTGGTGCTTGTCTGTGATCTCAGCATAGGAAGATGGAAGCAGGAAGATCAGAAGTTCAAGGTCGTTCTCAGCTCTGTAGCCAGTTGGCCAGCCTGGGCTACTCAAGGTCTTATTTATGTGTGTGTGTGTGTGTGTGTGTGTGTGTTCACGCGTGCATGCGCGTGCATGCGCTAGGCCTGACAAGTGCCCTAACCCAGTATGCAATCTTGCCAGCCCATAATTTATGTTTTAAAAGACTGCTCTGGTTGCTTTCTGTTCACCAAACAGGTAGGGGGCGAGAGTGGGACTGAGTGGGGGGCTGGGAAGGAGCTCTGCAGGTTTTGGTGAAGAAGGATGGTTTGGACCAAGGTGGAAATAAAGTTCACAAGATAAAGATTTGATTTAGGTAGCCACGTGGATGGTGAGGTGAGGCTGAGAAAGGAGAAGACAGAAATGTGGTGACGGGAAGAAGAGTCAGAGCACCCCACTTTGTATTTTAGTTGAGAGAAACCTTTTATTCATCTTAGTTTCTTCCTAAGGGAGATTCAGCAGATGGAGAGGCTTTCTAGGCTCAGTTTAATGCTGTGAAACTCACTACATGGATATATTGAATTATGAAATCATTGTGTGGCAGGCTGTATCTAATTTAAATTTCAAATCCCTGGGCTCTACATAAAAAAAAACAGGCTTGGCTGCAACGGCCTGAAACCTGTAATGGCACTGTGGGGCACAGGATGGCTGGGGTTTTCTGAAGACCCTGGCTTAAGGGAATAAGGCAGAGGGTGATAAAGCAGGACACTTTCCTTCTCTGACCTGAAGTACACATCAATACTTTCACCTACAGCCCCAACGACCACATGCACACACATACATATCACATAGAACACCACACCTACCACTTACACACACATGCACACACCATACCTACACTCACCAAAAGCTACACATGGCACTTAATACCACACACACATATCACACCACACCAGCATACATCAAATCATGTCTATACTCATCAAACACACACACATACACATAAACACAAACACACACAGACACACACATCACACAAACACACACCCCACAAACCACCTACACTCAGAACACACACACACACATCCCACATGCTACACACATACATGCCACACCATAACAACATTCACCCCCCCCCACACACGCACACACACGCACACACAGGCACATGCGCACACGCGCACATGCACATGCACAAACACACTGAACATATTACCTCATAGAATTAAAAAAATTCTTTCTGGGATTTAAATAGGAATTCCATTGAATTGTTGTATCAAATTTAAGGAGAACTGACTCTAGTTGAATCTTCCAATGTATGAACATGTTTCTTTTTCTTTTCCAAACCTTTGGTCTCTTTCCTTTGTCAGCCCCCTTTCTCTTAGCCTACAGACCCTGTACAAATTTAGGCTTATGAAATAACTTAATTAGAGGTGATTGTAAATAGCTTTCTGTTTTAAATTCCAGTTTCAATAGGAGTACCGATTGCGAAATTTCTCTGTGTAACAGAGCCCTGGCTGTCCTGGACTCCCTTATGTAGACCAGGCTGACCTTGAACTCACAGAGATCCACTTGCCTCTGAGCACCAGGATTAAATTCGTGTGCCACCACTGCCCAGCTTGTGTTGACCTTGTATTGTGAATAATTAGTATACGTGGATAGATAGTGGATCTATTCCCTTGACAGGGATCCTGAATTACATATGCGAAGAAGGATGCTGAGAAGCAACACGCCTTTGTTCTCTACATCCTGGCTACCTGTGCAACGTGACCGACCACGTGATGAGCGGTTTTAAGTTCCTGATTCAATTTCCCTGCCGTGATGGACTGTACCTTAAACTATGAATGAAAACAAACGTTCCCTTCTTAAGTTGTTTCTGTTAGGGTATTTTATCACGATAACAAGAAACCAAGGCATGTTCTAAGAGGTTCTTCCACTCTTTACAAAATGAGAGGATTGTAGCGAATAGACTTGGAAATCTGCCTCTGCACAGCTGAGTCTTTGCAGATCCCCGGGGCTTGCAGCTGTGAACAAGGCGGGGATCTTGAACATATTGGCCTTCCTCAACACAGTATTTAATTTACTGGTGTGAAAAAGTTGTAGACAGTTTTTTTCCCCAATTGTAGCACAGATTTTCCTGATCTAAACACATTATATTCCTGTTTTTATTGTCTATTGTTCTCGTAGCATTTGGCAATTGAGTACAAAATCAGTAAAAGCCATTTTTACATCTCAGCCGAGCTGTATTGTTTTAGTTTTTGCTTTCCTCATTCTTTGGACTTGTGTAAAAATGATTCGTTAAAAACATTCATGTACCTGTGGCTTGGTACCTAAGTTTGTGAGGTAATCCCCCAAACACACATGCTCACGGTGGCAGGAAGAACATCTAGGCTGCAACTATTTTCCAGAATTTCCTTTCTGTAGACCAGAAATAAAATGCAAGCAAGCACACTTACTTTGAACAAGTGTGTTTGAACTTGCTTTACACAGTGTGTCTGCCTGCCTTCAGCATGGGGATTATCTTGCGGAGGGCACTACGGAACCAGAAGAGGTGGGTATGCTGTACCAGGTGGGGAGGTTTTTGCAGAAGGAATGTTTGCCCATCACTCAGCCTGTTTGAATTTGAATTCATTTCTGATGTGATTCTTACAAACAAGCACCCAGGCTCTAGCTTAGAACTTGGCAAAAATAAACGTAGTCAATAACCATCAGTATTGATAATTCAAATCCTTGTAGTTCTCAGAATATGGAGGGACTCACAAAGACAGTCCACAGACAGGCTCTGTAAAATCTTTTCTCTGTCTTCTAGGCCATTCGTGCCACAGTTTCACTCAAACTTCTTCTATTGCCCCCCTACCTTCCTGACTCACTGTTCGGATCTTAACTGTGTAGCCTGTCTTTATTCTTTTAGAATAGGGAGAAAGTGAAGCTTTGGAGGGATGTGGCAGTGATTCCTTTGCTAGGGAAATGTGATGGTTTATGTATGCTTGTCCCAGGGAGTGGCACTATTAGAAAGCCTGGCCCTGTTGGAGTAGGCATGGCCTTGTTGAATTAGATGTGTCACCGTGGGTGTGGGCTTTAAGACCCTCATTCTAACTCCCTGGAAACAGTATTCTGCTAGTAGCCTTCAGACAAAGATGTAGAATTCTCAGCTCCTCCTGCACCATGCCTGCTTGGATGTTGCCATGTTCTTGCCTTTGTTGGGCCTTGGATGAGGTAACTCCATTTAACCTGCGCTCTTCAATCACCTAGGACACAGGTAGAGGTCTCCACCTCCAGAGATTTAAATATTAATGAATTATCTAAAGAGGGGGGTGTAGCTAATTAAGTTATTCACTCCCCCTTTTCCCTTTCCTACAAAAGGCAAGACCCCCTGACTTTTGGTGGGGGAAGCGCATACCATCTACACCTATTCACCATGCCATGAACAATAAAAACTTTGGAAAACCGGACTCCACGTGTCCCTCAGGCCTGCGCAGCCACCAGGATTCCAGCCTTTGGAACCCTGGAACCTTGAACTGCAGCCGCCAGCTGTGGCGGCTGAGTGAATGTGGGATCTGCCACCAGTGGAGGTGTGGGAAGCGCTGTGGGACCCTCGAGGCTTTGTCCCTGCCACCGCCAGACAAAGATGTAGAATTCTCAGCTCCTCCTGCACCATGCCTACTTGGATGTTGCCATGTTCTTGCCTTGATGATAATGGACTGAACATCTGAACCTGTAAGCCAGCCCCAATTAAAAGTTGTCCTTATAAGAGTTGCCTTGGTCATAGTGTCTATTCACTGCAGTAAAACCCTAAGACAAGAAGATACTGAATAGTCCCATATTATCAATCTTGGTGGCATAACACTATAATGTAACACAAATTAGATGCTTGGGAAATACTTGTTGAAGTGAATGAATGCTGGTCATTTAGCTCCATCTGTAAATGTAGCGGAGGATGGTCTTGTTGGGCATTGGTGGGAGAGGAGGCCCTTGGTCCCATGAGGGCTGGATGCCCCAATGTGGGGGAATATGAGGGTGGGGAGGCAGGAGTAGGTGGATGGGTGTGGACATACCCTCATAGAAGTGGGAGGAGGGGGGAAGGGGTAGGGGATTTCTGGGGGGGGGGAATGGGGAAAGGTGATAACATCTGAAATGTAAATAAATTAAAATATCCAATAAAAAGGGAAAAAGAAAAAAAAAAGAAATTGATTCTACACCAATTAGGTAACAAGATCAAAGATTCTCATGAAATATCAGCTTCATTCTACTTCAAATAAGACAGACTTGATTTTTTTAATAATTTATTTTTATCTTATGTGCATTGGTGTTTTGCCTTCACATATGTCTGTGTGAGGGTGTCAGGTCTTGGAGTTACAGAAAGTTGTGAGCTGCTGTGTGGGTGCTGGGGATTGAACCTGGCTCTTCTGGAAGAGCAGCCAGTGCTCTTAGCCACTTAGAATCACTCCAGTTCAACAGATTTTATTTTAAGTTGACTCAGCTGAAATCATCCTGACTGGTATGTAGTTATTCAAAGTAAAGAGAATATAGAATGAAGGATGGAATATGGAAATAATATAACTAGTGACTAAGTTGAGTTTGTAATTTCATTACAAATATTAGAAGCCACAGTAACAAACCTAATTTTATTCTGTAATGCTTGCTACAAATGTACAAGATTATAAAGTCTGTCAGTCTGCCTGCTTATCTATCTATCTATCTATCTATCTATCTATCTATCTATCTATCGTCTCTCTTTCTACCAGTTATTTTTCTATTTAATATACCAATCATTTATCAATTACTGTGGATCATCTCTATGTCTAGTTATTCTCTACCTATAAATATCTATGTATTACCTGTCACCTATCATTTCTCTCTCTCTGTCATAGGGTGGTTGAATTAAGCCATATCTCTTGAGATTGTACTGGTTTAGGACCAAAATTTTACTATATCAAGAATCTTTCTCATTACCACCAGACCCAGGGAGTTGAAATAATTTGTGAATTGAATATAAGAGCCTGTAATTCTTATTTTAAGAAAACTTAAAAAAGTTAGCAGACACCATGACATCATACATTTTAAAAAAAGCATTATTTATTTATTTTATGTATATGAGTACACTGTAACTGTCCTCGGACACAGCAGAAGAGGGTATCAGATCCCATTACAGATGATTGTGAGCCACGATGTGGTTGCTGGGAATTAAACTCAGGATCTCTGGAGGAGCGGTCAGTGCTCTTAATTGCTGAGCCATCTCTCCAGCCTGAAAGCACACATTTTTGTCTATTAAAATTAACCTACCTATTTATTTGCTTATATACATATATATGTGGAAGTCAGAAGCCAGCTTGTGGGAATCAATTCTCTTCTTCTACCATGTAGGTTTCAGGGATTGAGCCCAGGTCTTCAGACTTGATAGTAAATCTCCCTAATTGCTCAGCTATCCTCAGGCTTGGTAGTAATGATTTCTAATTCCTCAGACATCTTGCTGGCCCATATACCTAGTTTTACTCACCCAGTAATAGACTTTCTGTGTAAGCATGAGTCCAGAATCCCAGGACCCAGTGGGTAAAAGAGTCAGGTTCTATGGCACATGTCTATAACTCCAGTTCTGGGGAAGTAGAGACAGATGGATCCATGGAGCTGGATGATGGCTCAGTCTAGCTGAATGAGTATGAAGGAATGTAGAAAAGACCAATTATTAGATGCTGACTTATTGACTTATTTAGTGATTCACTTAACATACTGCTTGGACTGCTCACTTGCCAAACATGACTTCACTTGTTGCCTGGAACACAATGACCCAGAGAAATAGCAGAGACAATGGATTGTTGCCCTTAACAACCTGTTAATTCCCATATACACTTCAGTAAAATCTCACTTAACTTGCCTATTCCACCTTTGCAGTTTTAGAGTATAAAATGAGAATGTCAATTTGATCCAGGATCAAGGCCTTTCAGGAGCTGTTCTGGCTTTGGTCCATTGGTGATGTCTCCTTTTTTTCCACTTATGCTGGTGTCAGAAGGTTTATTCCGGAAAGATTACTAACATGGGGAAGCATACCAGGTGTACCTACACCATTATTCTCAACCTTTGAGTCCTGATCCCCTCACAAGGGTCGCCTAAGACCATCAGAAAACACAAATATTTACATTACAATTCATAAGATAGCAAAATTACAGTTATGAAGTAGCAATGAAAAAAATTTATGCTTGGAGTGGTGGTCACCATAACATGAAGAGCTATATTAAAGGGTTACAGCATTAGGAAGGTTGAGAACCACTGACTTAGTCTCTCTCTCTCTCTCTCTCTCTCTCTCTCTCTCTCTCTCACACACACACACACACACACACACACAGTGGAGAGTTACTAAGGATGACAGCTAGATCGAAAGAGGAACACGATGTGGGCTGGAACTACTTGCATGCGTTTGCTATTGGCAACCACTGAAGAGCACTGCAGGGGAGAATCCTGTGTGCATTGGTCCATTGGTTTCTATTGCAGGGCAGGGCCAGACTGAGGAGTGTTGGAAGGACTGGATATAGATGGGTAGAAACCAAACCAGGATTGTTGTTGGGGCTGGGGAGGACACAATGTGCTGGATCTTGGAAATACTTGTATGCTGTAGACCTTCATCATGATTAGCTGACTGAATTGAGATCTCAGGAATGTCTGAAGATCTCCCAAGGGGTTCAAAACCCTCAGGAGAGCAGTTATTCTGCAGAGGAAACACTCACCAATCAGGGTTAATAAATTCTCATTGACACAACTGCCTAAACATAAGCTGAATGAGGACAACACCCATAGGCATGCCAAGGCTCACCAGAGAAGACCAGGAGGTCTCAACCCTACACAAAGAACCCCAAACAACCAAGGAATGCTGAGATTGGGAGAAATAGAGTTGCTTATGCATATATGTATGTATGAATGAGTTAGGGAAAAGAGGCTATGGTTTTAAAAGAGATAAAGGAGGGGTATATGGGTGGGTTTGATGATAGAAGCGAGAAGGAAAAGTGATGTAATTATAATACTCAAAAATAAAAGAAAAAGTAATAAAAAAATAAGGGAGGCCCCTTAGTCTTCATTTTGGCCATTGCCTCTATAGCTAATAATTCTTATGAGCTCCACCTTCTCAGTGAATAGGGATAATAAAATAAAATTAAAAACAAAATAAAAATTATCCATGCTACATGCTTAGCAACTGCTGAAATGTGGAGAGAACTCTCATCTTCATCACTATCCAGAGGCAGACATCACATTACTAGATGTGATTTTTTTCATGTATTTGTTGCTATGTAATTTGAATCATAATGGAAGAAATGTATAACCCCAAGAAATGCAAGGAATAAGACAACCAGCAGCCAGACACCCATTTTTCACTTAGGAAATAATATGTGTCCCGGCCTGAGCTGCTGCTCCGGTCCTTGGGTCAGGGTCTAGCAAGAGAGAGAGTGGGGATGAAGGGGAAGAGACATGAAGAATGGAGCCAAGACAAAGGGTCTGATCAAGTCTCATTTATTGAAGGGAAATCTGGGGTATTTATACACTTTGCCATATGCCTTGTAGGTGTGGATACCATGTGCGCCTTACAGGTGTGGATATCGAGTGTGCCATGTGCCTTGTAGCGGAGGGTGGGGGGTTGTAGTGGGGCACTAAACTGCAAAACAAGATATGTGGGATAAACAAGATGTTTATCAGAGTGTGCTCAGCTGTTGTAGGCTGTTGAAAACAAGTCTCTTGTCAGGGTATATGACTTGAGATGGCTGCAAAGATGACAGCCATTTTCTGCTAGGAGTCAGCTCCCAACAGGTCCCCCTTTTTAATTTTTTTTAAAAGGGAAGGCTGGGAAAAGTTATAAAAACCATGTCTGCCTTAGGTTGGAACAAAGGATCCCAGCCTCCCTTTCCTGTCTTTGGATACTCAACAGCCACTGGCTGAGCTCCAGTCTTAGGATGGTGAGGCCTCCCAGTTAGGGGCAAGGGTCTTGAGGCCTTCTCTTACCCATCGTTGACTATCTGGCTTATCGCATAAGTTAGGGGTTAATCCTTGTCAGTCTTGATGACAGAGATTTTGGAGTTCCCTACTTCCAGCCTATAATAATGGACCTGTATGGGTTTCATTTGAACAGCATCTATCTGTTGTTGTATAAAAGCCATTAGTCTGTTGAACAGCATGAACCCAAGAGACAAGAGACTTAACAATGCCTGAATGGTCAGTATAAAAGCAACACTGTTTTTTAAGGGTACCCCACTAAATCATAAGTTGGGGAACCAAGAGTCCAATAGAACCACCCTGGCTGCATTGAGAACTTCCCAAGTCAGATTTGCTGGTTGATCTGTTCCAGTATGAAGGCCTTCATGTTTTCTGCAAAGAAAAAAAAACACTTCTCAGGGGGTTTCTCCTCTCTGGATTTGTTATGGTTGTCTACTTGTTTAATCAGTCTCTCTGGCAGCCAGCATGCGGCATCTGCCATTTGGGAATATATGAAGACAGAACCTCTTCCCCAGATAAGCACTGGATCTGGCCCATTCTAGGTTCTAGTTAATGGGTCTTTCCAGAGGACTGTTGCAAAACTCTTTTTGGTATCAGGATGCCAAAATCTATCTGCAGCAGATTTTCCTTCAGAATCCAAAGTTAAAAAAATTTAAAATAAAGAGCGTGTGATGAAGGATATTTCTGGGGGATCCCTTGGTAGGTACCATTCCCCATTCTTAATTTTTTCAAATTGACATTTAATGGTTTGATGTTCCCTTTCTACCATATCTTGGCCCTGTAGATTCTATGGCATACCTGTTTTATGTAGTATTCCCAATTTTTCGCAAAATTGGTGGAAACTGGGTCTTGTATAACCTGGCCCATTGTCAGTCTTTATCTGTTTAGGCACACACAATACAGTGATTGTAATGAGCATATGAGTGATCACATGTTTGCCTGCTTCTCCAGTTTGTAATGCCACATAAATGAAACCATTGTATGTATCTACACACACACACACACACACACACACACGCACACACACACATATATATATATATATTTTTTTTTTTTTTCTGATTTCCAAATTCATTATAATGAGTAACATCCACTTGCCAGAGACTGTTTGGTATCAGTCCCTTTGGATTTACACCCAAGTGAGGAACTGGTAAAAGTGTAATACATGATTGACATTGTTTGACAATTTGTCTAGCTTGTTCGCTGGTAATTTTAAACATGACCTTTAAAATTTTAGAATTAAGGTGATGTAACTCATGAGCCTTTATGTCCCGATCCAAGTTAGATGGCAGATCTGATAAAGTCACTGCGATTACATGAGTGGCTAGATCTGCCTTGGTGTTTCCCTCAGAGAGAGGACCTGGTAGCCCAATGTGAGCTCTCAGGTGTCCTATAAAGAATTTACACTTTCTCCTCAAAATTAATTGTTGGCACTGTAAAAGCAAATCAGCTGCTTCTGAGGAATGCTTTATTTGTGCAGCAGTTTCTAACAGAGGGATAGACTGAGCTATATATGAGCTATCTGTGTAAATATTAGTGGTTTGATTAGGAAATGCTTGAAACACAGCAATAACAGAATGTAATTCAACTAATTGAGCTGACACAGACGATGTAGCAAATGAGATTACTTGATCTTTAAAGGCATAAGCAGCTGTTCCTGATGAAGAAACATCAGTGAAAACTAGCAATGCTTCCTTTATGGGTGCATGCGCAGTACAAGATGGAAAAATAAATGCATGATGACTAAAAAACGGAACCAATTTATCTGGTGGATAATGATTATCTAGCTGACAACCAAATGAGGCACATGTGATAGGCCAAACTTCAGAACTCTGCATAAGCCAATCAACCTGATGTCTTGTATAGGGTTGAACTATGACATCAGGGTCTTTTCCAAAATATTTTTGACTGTTATCTTTGCCTAACATAATCATAACAGCTACAGCTGCATAGTATGGATAAAAAACCTTTTTAGGGGATGAGGGAAGATGAACCCATAATATGGGTGAATTTTGCCAAAAAACTGCAGTAGGAGTTAGTTTAGTGTTAAAAATAAGAAAATATAAAGGCTTAGAATAATTAATATGAGTTACAAATTGGGATGAAATAGCACTCTTCGCCTTCTGTAAGGCTTTTCTACCATCCTTTGTTAGAGCCCTGTCAGAATTAGGGTCAGGATCTCCTTTGAGAATATCAAACAGAGGCTTCAATTCTCCTGTTGTGAGTTTCAAATATGGTCATAGTCAATTAATGTCTCCCAATAGTTTTTGAAAATCATTAAGTGTCTTAAGGGAATCATTCCTCAAGGTGGCCTTACTATTAATACTATGTGGACCATGAAATTCTAAATAAGTATATGGGTCTTGTATTTGTATCTTTTCTGATGCTATTTGTAACCCTGCAGTCTGTAAAGCTGTTCTAAGATCATCAAAGCACTGGTGTACTTGTTTTCCATCTTTTCCTGCTATTAAAATATCATTCACGAAATGAATCATGTAGATTTGCTTCCATATGGTTCTAACACCATCTATGGAGGAGGCAACAAACTTTTGGCACAAGGTAGGACTGTTGGCCATTCCCTGAGGCAAGACCTTCCATTGATATCTTTTCATAGGTTTTCTAAAGTTTATAATGGGAACACTAAAAGCAAAGTGCTTTCTATTGTTAGGATGCAAGGGCATAGTAAAGAAACAGTCTTTTAAATCTGTAACTAGTTTATAATAGTCTAAAGGTATGACCGGCAGTGTGGACAGCCCAGGTTTTAAGGCTCCCATCAGAATCATGGTCGCGTTAATAGCCCTCAAGTCTTGCAACAATCTCCACTTTCCTGACTTTTTCCTAATGACAAATATTGGGATATTCCAGGGAGAGTTACTCTCTTCTAAATGTCCTGCCTGTAATTGCTCCTGCACTAGCAATTGAGCAGCTTGTAATTTTTCGGTGGTTAGGGACCACTGATCCACCCAGATGGGCGAGTTCCCCTTCCAGGTGATGGGATTGGCACAACACCCTAGGGGTGCAGCTGAATCAATAGTCCCCATCAAAAATACCACAAGCCTCTTCTTCCAGTGTTACCATGAACCTCAATAGGATGAATAATCCCATCTTCACTCTTTCCTAATCTTTTCCCTGGGAAAAATCTAGAGTTTATCATTTGAGCTGTGATTACTTCATTGGGGCTGCACATAATCAATACCAACTGGGATAACAGATCTCTGCCCCAGAGATTAATGGGAAGTCCTGAGATGACATAGGGTTGTATATTTCCTGTATTTCCTTCTTTATCTTTCCACGTCAGCCCCTTAGAGCTTTGTTGTGGGTTTTGACTTTGGCCAATACCCCTTAAATTGGTTAAGGTTGGGGTCAGAGGCCAGATGGCAGGCCAATCTCTTTGTTTTAGGATAGTCACATTAGCCCCTGTATCAACTAAGCCTTGGAATGCTTTTACATCAAGCCAAATTGTCATTGTAAGTTTTTGTTTAACTATAGGTTGTACCCAGTGTGCATCAGAGGAACCAAAGCCTTGATCCTCTCTCTTAGGACTCTTATATCTGTGATTAGTAGGAAACAATGGAAGTAATAATAGTTGAGCTATCCTCCTTCCTGTAGAAATGGTGACTACATTCTGTATTGCCTTGGCCACTACCTTAATCTCATCTTGATAATCACTGTCTATAACTCCAGGAAAAAATTGTAGTCACTGCATAGTAGCACTGCTTCTTCTCACTATAAGGCCAAACACATTTGGATACAGTGGTCCAAACACTCCAGTGGGTAAGGCCTGAGGTCCCATTTCTGGGGTTAATACTGTGTGGGTGGCAGAACTGAAGTCCAGTCCTGTGCTTCCTGGTGTTGCTCGACTAAGTTCTGAAAGGGGTTGTTGTTGTTTGCTGGTATGAAACTGACTGCCCCATAAGCCTGTTTTGGCTTGTGTTGGTTCAGGGTCTGGTGATAGCCCCTGTTCCTGTTTCCCTGATTATGGGAAAGGGTATTTCCTTGTGCATCTGTCTTGGATTTACATTCATTAGCCCAATGCTTTCCACATTTGCAACGTGGGCATAGCCCAGGCTGTTTGCTAGACTGTCTCTGGGTTAACTCATCTTTTGCTTTGCAATACTTTGCAAAGTGTCCAGGCTTGCCACACTTAAAACAGGCCTTTTTGTCTCTATTTGACAAAAAAGTCTCTTACTGATTGTCCTTGCATGGCAGCTGCCATAGCTAAGCCCTATTGGTAAGAGGGCCCTATGTCAGAACAGAATCTGATATACCCAGTAAGGTCTGTCTTTTTCCTGTAGGGTCTAATGGCTGCTTAGCAGGCAGGATTGGCATTTTCATATGCAAGCTGTTTCACATAATCTACACTTGCCTCTGCATTACCAAAAATCCTTTCTGCTGTTGTCATTAATCGATGAACAAAATCAGAAAATTATTCATCAGGCCCTTGTCTGACTGCTGTCAAAGATGCACCAGGGTCTCCCTTTGCCAGGAGTTTATGCCAAGCCTTCATGGCTACATTTTGAATTTGAGTGAATAAGCCTGGGTCATATTGCATCTGGTTATCACTAGAAGCAAATTGCCATTCTACTGAAGCATCAAAGGACCAACCATTGCCTGCCTGAATGTTTCTCCTAGCTGTTTCTTTACAATTCTCATGATACTCCAATTTCCAAATAAGATGGTCACCACCGCTAAGAACTGCTCTCACTAAAGTATTTTAATAGCCAGGAGTCAGCCACTCCTCTACAACAGACTCTAAGATTGCAAGAGTAAAGGGAGCAGTGGCGCCATATTGTGACACTGCATTTTTAAATTCTTTAATAATTTGAAAATTAAGCCCTGTGTGATGTCTCCAAGCAACCTCTTGGGTGTCTCTGGTCTCAGATACAGGGAAAGCCTCAGCGTCTCCCTCCTCTGGCTCATCTGTGGCTAAACTAAAGCTAGAGGGAAGGGACCGTCTTTGGACTCCGGGTTGAGGAACGCGAGAACCTGGGGGATTTTCTCAGTTGGCCTCTTGAGACCTCTTCCCTGTCTTTAATTTTTGTACCTGATTAATTAAGTCCTGATACTATTTTTCTAACTCTATTTGTTGTTTAAGAAAATATATTTTTTTCCTGTAACTCCTTTCTGGGATCTACAACCACTATCTCCATTTCGGGAGCATTTGGAGGTGGAGGCACATAGGGAGGGGGCCTTCGGGAAGAGGGCCATTCAGGGTCATAATATTTGACTGCCTCTTCCTCTAGGTCATCTGGCACAATCTGGCTCTGACAAATTGTATTTCTTTTTCTTTTGAACATGAAACACAGCTTTCAAACAATGAAACAAAAGCAGACAATTGACACATGTAAACAGCAAACAACAAAACAAAAACAGAGAGTTGAGTTCAGGCTGACTTATTTCTTGCCCTATTTTCATTACTATGACTTACAGGTCTCTACACCAGATTCCCAAGGCAATCACCTTTGTTTCACTTCTGAATTTTCAGCAGACTCTTCTAGTAATATCCCTCACTGGGTCTCTTGTTCTCACTGCCTCCTGTTAAGTGCCAAAATGTCCCAGCCTGAGCTACTGTTCCAGTCCACGGGTCAGGGTCTAGCAAGAGAGAGAGAGTGGGGATGGAGGGGGAGAGACTCGAAGAATGGAGACAAGACAGAGGAGCTGATCAAGTCTTGTTTATTGAAGGGAAATCTGGGGTGTTTATACACTTTGCTACATGCCTTGTAGGTGTGGATACCATGTATGCCTTACAGGTATGGATATCATGTGCCTGGCAGGCGTGGATACCAAGTGTGCTGTGTGCCTTGCAGCTGGGGGGCACTAAAAAACAAAACAAGATATGTGGGATAAGAATCGGGGCTGGTGAAGGAGCTGGAGGTGCCATGTTGGGCCAGGAACGTGGCAAAAAGAAGCCCCTGAAACAGCCCAAGAAGCAAGCCAAAGAGATGGACAAGGAAGATAAAGCTTTTAAGCAGAAACAAAAGGAGGAACAGAAGAAACTCGAGGAGCTAAAAGCCAAGGCCTCGGGGAAGGGCCCCCTGGCCACAGGTGGTATTAAGAATCTGGCAAAAGTAAGCTGTTCCTCACATCAGAGGTGATGGTGACTCTCTTCTTTTGTTCCTATGTAAACATCTGGATTCCCTGCCATAACATCTTTGCCACCTAATAGCTAGAATGAAGTGTTATCCTGGAGCCGGCTGTTGTACATTGTAATAAGCTTTTGTTAAAAAAAAAAACAATGAATAAAGTAAACAATGCAATGTAAAAAAAGAAAGATATGTGGGATAATAATTTCAGTTAACTCAGTCATTCTGGATTTCTGATGAGGTTGAAGACTTTAATCTAAAACCCATCCTGGCTATTTACTTTGAGAGAAAAGATTTGAGAGGATGGTTTTCAGCTGACATTCATTCTAAAGCCTAGAAAAAAAGCCAGGTTCAGAACTAAGTCCTTTAGTTAGGAGGGATGACAGAGGTTCTGGTTAGTCAACAAAATGATGGACTGGGTATTAGGTCTATCTTGTACCTTACTGACACAAATTGGTATAGTTATGCTCTAGTTGTATTTTAAGAGAAAAGTTTTATTTTTAACAGGAAGAATGATATGTAGGAGGAGCTAAGGTAGGAGTAGTAAGGAGAGGAAGAGGAGGAATAAGGAAAGGAGGACAAGGAGAGGAAGAGCTAGGTGACTAGAGAAGGGGGGGGACATGGAGGCAGATGTTCACATGTCTCCACCAGTCAAAGATAGTTGATATATCTAGGTTGGGTATTGGGTTACACTTCTGATTGTATGGGCATCTCTTTATTGAGCATTACCAAACTTATAAAGCCTTTGATTAACATTTAAAAATTGTATAAAAGCAAAAATGAGAAGGGGGGATGGGATAGGGTTTTTTCTAGGGAGGAGAAATGGGGAAAGGGGATGGCATCTAAAATGTAAATAAAATATCCAATAAAAAATTAAAAAAAGATACGTGGGATAAACAAATGTTTATCAGAGTGTGCTCAGCTCTTGTAGGGTGTTGAAAACAAGTCTCTTGTCAGGGTATATGGCTCGAGATGGCTACAAAGATGATAGCCGCCTTCTGTCGGCTCCCAAAAAATATGCTCATGTGTGCTTTGAGAGCTCTGTGGGTATTCTTGCTCTGTCTCCTAAGCTCCCTTCAACATATGCCTGTGGGCAGTGCTTTTATTCTTATGTCTATTATTAAGTGTTGTACATTGGTGACCAAGTATTGCAAGGCATCTCTTTGGTTTCTTTCATGGTTATATGCTCACTTTTTTATAATTCATACATGTTGTTCAATGTTATATTAGTGAGATTTAACCATGTTGTTATGGTTCTACTTTACCAATTTTTGTTTCTGTGAACTATTCCTCTAAATGTTTACCATTTAGCCATTTTTTTCAAATACAAATTAATCATTAACTGAGTTCATTTATAAGTGGTTGTGGTTCAACATTAGAAACCACTTTTGTGGTTGTCTATATATTTATAAAAGGTGTCTTTGGTAACCTATTTAGAAAAGTGATTCTTCACTATTACCAGATATTGCTAAATTATGGTTCTAGGTCCCATTATTCCAAACATTTACTAACACCTAATATTTTCAGACCTTAAATTCTGTTGATCTGATACTATGAAATGATATCTCATTATAATTTTTATTTGTATTTCTCTTAGTGAAATTTAAGCCATGGCTTTATGCATATATTTTTATAGTTAAACTGTATACACATATTTTTGATTTATAATTTAAACCTACATATTCTACTTTGTTACATGCTCTTTATAAATATTTTAATGGCTGTATAATACTCCAGCATGTAAAAGGAAAAAGATCATTTGCTGTTGCTAGAAATGTAGGTGCTGTCCTTCTGGTCTGGGCCTGATTACTGAGCAGATCACAGGTGGCAGCTCTGTAGCCAATCTCACAGAACCCAGAGGAAGCCGGTTTCCAGGAGCTCTAACATGGGCAGTATCTTAGGTAAGGAGACAGCAACACCTGCCCCAAACAGGGAGTCACTTGGACCCACTGGGACCCACTGGGACCCAGTAATTCACTCCTGGCACAGAGCATGGGTTCCTTCCTGTCTGCATCTGAGCACTGAGAAGATCTTGGGCCTCAGCTTTAACCCCAGTAGCAACACACACCCCACACAATTCTGACACAACCAAGATAATAGGAAAGACAGGCTCCAGTCAGAGACAAGGTAAGTAGCACTAAAGAGATCCAGATGGTGAAAGGCAAGTGCAAGAACATAAGCATCAGCAACCCAGGGTACTTGGCATCATCAGAACCTAGTTCTCCCACACTAGAAAGTCCTGAATTTCCTATATCACCAGGAAAACAAGATTCAGATTTAAAATATCTTCTAATGATGATGATAGAGGACTTTAAGAAGGACATAAATAACACTCTCAAAGAAATTGAGGAGAACACAGGTAAACAAGTAGAAGCCTTTAAAGAGGAAACACAAAAATTCCTTAAAGAATTACAAGAGAACACAACCAAACAGATGAAGAAATTGAACAAAACCATCCAGGACATAAAAATGGAAGTAGAAACAATAAAGAAATCACAAAGAGAGACTACCCTGGATATAGAAAACCTAGGAAAGAAATCAGGAGTCATAGATACAAGCATCACCAACAGAATACAACAGTTAGAAGAGAGAATCTCAGGTGCAGAAGATACCATAAAAAATATTGACACAAATCTCAAAGAAAATGCAAAATGCAAAAAGTTCTTAACACAAAACATCCAGGAAATCCAGGACATAGTGAGAAGACCAAACCTAAGGATAATAGGTATAGAAGAAAGTGAAGATTCCCAACTTAAAGGGCCAATAAATACCTTCAACAAAATTATAGAAGAAAACTTCCCTAACCTAAAGAAAGAGATACTCATAAACATACAAGAAGCCTACAGAACACCAAATAGACTAGAGCAGAAAAGAAATACCTCCCATCACATAATAATCAAAACACCAAATGCACAAAAGAAAGAAAGAATATTAAATGCAGTAAGAGAAAAGGCCAAGTAACATATAAAAGAAGACCTATTAGAATTACACCAGACTTTTTACAAGATACTATAAAAGCGAGAAGATCCTGGACAGATGTCATACAGACTCTAAGAGAACACAAATGCCAGCCTAGGCTACTATACCCAGCAAAACTCTCAATTACCATAGATGGAGAAACCAAGCTATTCCATGACAAAACCAAATTTACACAATATCTTTCCACAAACCCAGCGCTACAAAAAATAGTAGAGGGAAACTCCAATACAAGAAGGGAAATTGTACCCTAGAAAGAACAAGAAAGTAATCCTCTTCCAACAAACCCAAAAGGAAATGGCCAGACAAACAATGCCACCGCTAATAACAAAAATAACAGGAAGCAACAATCTCCTCTCCTTAATATCTCTTAACATCAATGGACTCAATTCCCCAGTAAAAAGACATTGGCTAATGGACTGGATATGTAAACAGGACTCAGCATTTTACTGCATACAGGCAACCCAACTCAGTGACAAAGTTATCTTAGAGTAAAAGGCTGGAAAACAAGTTTTCAAGCAAATGGTCCTAAGAAACAAGCTGTAGTAGCCATTCTAAAACCTCTAGCCTGAGAACACAAAGGTAGGGACTCATGGCTTCACCTGTATAGGTAGCTGAGGGTGGCCTTGTCAGGCATCAATGGAAATGGAGGACCTTGGTGCCTGAAAGTTTGGATTCCCTAGTGTTGGTGAATTCGAGAGTAGGGATGAGGGAATGGGAGGATGGTGGGAGCACACCCTCATAGAAATAGGAGGAGGGGGGATGGGATAAGGAGTTATGGGGGGGGGGAATGGAGAGGAGATAACATTGAATGGTAAATAAATGAAATATCCAATTAAAAAACAGATAATGGGTCTGGCAATTGTAGTTGAGTAGTCGAGACTTTTTGTCAACAATTTATTATGGGGATTTTGTATAATCCTCAAGAACAAGGCATTGTGGAAGAGACCTATGGAACTTTACAATGATTGGTAAGACATACTGTTGCTGAGACAAAGAATGGTGTTGACCTGTGAGCTTGCTGAGTGCTCTGACGAGGGTGACTGGGGAGCTCTATTGGACATATGTTCCTGATCCACCTTTGCTTGAATATATCTTAGATGGGGCAAGCTGCCTTGCCTCACGTTTTTAGACCTTGTGGGATAGAGAATCGAAAAGAGAAATTATGTTTCTTGTATTCTTCTTAAAGGTGCCCAGCTATTAGGACTCAATCATGTACTGGTCTAGAAATCAATCCAATATGGGAAATAACAGTCTAATTTTGAAAGACTGGATCTGGACTTTGTCAGAGACATATCTGGAAGCTAGCTGTAGCTCACTATGATATCAGGATAGCAAGAGATGATGTTGGGACAGGATCTAGATTTCAAACAAGGGTTAGTTCATGTTTTAAGGCTCTTTTAATTGTCAAGCTAAAATTGGTTTTGTCTCTCCTACAGCATTTATCGTAAGTTCCATTGACTGTATAATTTCCAATTGTATTAGTGTGTTGAAACCTGGCATGACTGTTACAGGAGTCTATCAACCAGCTTTTGTCTTACTGCCCTGAGTATTAGAAAACTTTGATTCTCTGAAAAAAGCTTGAAAGTGCTGGAAGAAGTGAGTTAGGCTTTAAGCAGAAGAAGAGGGTAGTAGGCTTGATTATTGCTGGTATAACAGCTTTAATTCCATTAATTGCTAGCATCACTGCTTCTGCAATAGCATTGACACAAGGAATTAAGACAACTATTTTTGTTAACTATCTAGCAAAAAAATGCTACTAATGTATTGAGTATACAAATGGATTTATATAGGTATCTGGAACAATGAATGATGCTTTATAACCCATTCAAATTATGTGAAGGAGGTTCAGGGTTCAAGAGTCAGGAGCCATCCCAAGTGTCATGACAAATATTATTGGAGTAGTGTTACTTTTGAAATTCACAATGATTGTCATTATAATTAGAAAAAAGTTTAAAGACACCTGTAGGATATTTGGCATAATCCTAACACCTCTCTGGATGTATTAATTTTTCATAGTGAAATTATGAATTTAAAGAATGCTGCTTGGTTGACCTTTGATGCTCCAGATAATGCTGATAAAATTATCCATGGCCCGAGCTCAGTATTTCCATTTTGGACAAACCTCAGGAATGGCATATATAGCTTGATCAGGCTAGTCCTTCTTGTCCTGGAAATACTTTTATTCCTGCCTATTGTGTTAAAGCTTATCTTTAACAACATCAACATGTTGGCAGTCAAAGTACATGGCTTAAATCTGAAAATGGACCCTCAGACAGAGTTATTAAATTAACAGGCTGGCAGGCCAAGGACGGGTAAGATTCTGCACAGAGCCTTATCAATCTAAGACAGAAGTGCATTGCCTTTGATAATGCATATTCTATGATGGGTAAAGAAGGCATTTTTGTCAGAACGACCTAAGACAGGGTCATTCTTGTTAACGAAATAAAAAAGGGGGAAAGGTGGAGAGCCGTTGGGGCTGCCTGGCAAGGAGCTGACATGGGCCAAGGACAAAGAAAGACTGCTTGGTAGAAATATGACATTGGCTAAGGACAAAGAAGTAGGCTTCAATCAGGAATCTGGCATTAGATTAGAACAAAGAAGTAATTTCAGGTAGAAGTCTAAATTGTAGGCTATAACAAAGAAGTAATCTCAGGCAGGAATCTAAATATTAGGCCAGAGCAAAGAAGTAATTTCAGATAGGAATCTAAATTTTAGGCTAGAACAAGTAAATAGATTTCAGACATGAAAAATGACCTTGGGCTAGGATAGGGAAGTAGGCTCAGATACTTTGGACATCCTGATAAGCCTTTAGAAACAGTGATCATGGGAATGTTCATGTAACTGGGTTTAATGCTTTGCTTTTTTTTTTTACTATTTGTGTTTATTATATTGCTTGTTTCTCAACTATTTGCATCTATTGTATTGCTAGACCCTCAACCTATAACTGATCTTAATATATGCATGTAATCAAAATGGTATAAAAGCATAAAGGAAGAGGGGGTATAGGATGGGGGTTCTAGGGAGGAGAAATGGAGAAAGGGGATGATATCTGTATTGTAAATAAATAAAAATATCCAATAAAAAAGAAAAACAATAACAACAAAAAACCCAAACAAAAAAATGTAGGTGCCATCCAGATTTTCCCTGTTACAGATGTCACCTCAAATGCATTTGACTATAAAGTCATTTATACATTTTGAATTCTTTCCTTGGATGGCTTGAAGAGCCATTCCAGAGAACAGGCTGTGGTGGCTGTGACGTTGCTCTTCGAAAGGCTGTTCCAATATTCTCACCAACCAGCGGTACACAATCACAACCTGGGGTTGGAAGGGCGTCGCTCACATCTCTGGATTCTCTGGAGGATGGTTCCAAATGCTTCCCATAAGCTATTTGGAATACATGCCAAAGCCCCGGAGTGGAGCTGGCTCAATGATTAGCATCTGCAATAGTACAAACCTTTAGTAGAGCAAATCTGTTCCCTCTACTCCTTCCCAGGTAGCCTGACTAAGAAAGGAGGGATCAAAAGTCAGGGGCTAACTAGAACTCATTGCACAGGAGTCCCTTCTTCTCCTTCATTAAGTTGATTCCTGTCTTTTCTGACAAAATCTCCTACTAGCTTTCCTTAGGTAAGACCCCACCTCCTCGCTCCCTTGAGACAAGTTGTCATGAAACCCATGCTGGCCTTGAACTCTCTATGAAGCCAAAGGTGACTTTGGACTTTGGATCCTGTTTCCCAAGTGTGAGTATCACAAGTATGTGCTCCACCAGTTTATAGTGTCACGACTCAAACTTTGTGAATATTAAGCAAGCACTCTGCTGTCTGAGCCATATCACCAGGCTTCTGACTTCACTTTAATGAAATGGAGTCCTTCCTTCCCTTGGAAATAAGATGGTATGTATATTATGCTATATTTAGCAGCACATCAAGTCCAATGACTATCAGCCACTTGCCATATCCTGGAAAAATCCCTGGAAGTTCAATAGCCCATTGCCTTATTGTGAATCCTGTAGCAGCCTGTTTACCATACTCTCTATAATGTCAATATTAGTTAGAGAGAGCTGCAAACAGTTGTATCCACGTTTTGTAGTAGTACCTAGCATTACTGTTGTAACTAGCATTGACTGAGAATTTGTTATAAAATAGTGCTTTTGGGGGACACAGCTGGGATGCAGGTATTGGAGTACGGGTGTATGTTTATCCTGGAGCTTGCAGATATTTCATAGTTGAGCTGATATGTTACACTGTGGCTTCTGAGTTCTGAGCTCTGGCACACTGCCCTGCTGTTATATGTTAATAATAAGTAGTGCTCCTTCTGCACTGGCCCTGCCCCTCATTAATGTCCCCCAGGATCTGCTCTGCCTCCTGAGTCTCCGTTCTGCCCTAAGTGTTCCACAGGGGTGGAGTTTGAGAGCTGCTTATACATTATAGGTGACTCTTTAAAAAGAGATCTTACAGGAGGCAGGATAATTTAACGGTCATGGGTAACACTTGCAGGTCCAGAGGCTGAGGTAATGATTAGGGAGATGAAATCTTGGTGCCCAGGACAAGGTCTTCTCATCTAATGGGGAAGAAGCCATCAGGCAGTACATGCAGAACACACAGAGAAGAGAGTTCTTTCCCTTCCTCCCAGTCTTCCTTTGAAGTTCATGGATTGTGCTTACTAAGAGACAAGCAGGAGAAGGAAGGATGGAAAGGACACCATAATATTCCACCCAACATTGTAGATTAGTTCTTTAATTCAAATAGTGGGAAATACATGAAGGGTGATTATAGTCTAGGGCTTCTGTAGACAGACAACCCTAATGAGACCCTCTTAGCTGGAAGCACCGTGCTCCTGTTCATCATGGGGAGGCATGAGAGACTATATCATGAACTGTAAGGAGAGTTTTTATTCCCTCAAGGCACATACTTCCAGCAAGGATTTCCCTGTATAATGTAAGTATCTGTTAATGACATGCATTGCAACGCTCGCACCTTTGCTGTTGGAAATACTGTCTGTATTAGTTACTTTTCTGCTGCTGTGATGAAGCACAAAGACCAAGGGAATTATAGACGAAAGAGTTTGTTTGGTATTCCAGTTCCAGAGGGATAAGAGTCCACAGTGATGGGCAAGCATGGCAGCAAGTGTCAGGTGTGGCGCAGGAAGCAGAGAACTTCCATCTTCAAATGGAAGCACAAAGCAGAGAAAATGAACGGTCAGTGTGGTGAAACTACAAATACTCAAAGCCTGACATACTTCCCCCAGCAAGGCTGTCTCTCCTAAACCTCCCCAAACAGCTCATCAACTGTGGACATAATGAGATATGGGGGCATGCTCATTAAAATGGCTTTACTCTTTAACAATAAATCACACAGGATCTAAACAGGACACAAAAAGTCACAAAGCAAAGCAAAACAAAATGAACATAGAACACTCACTAGCCCATACAGTTGGGAACTGATTTTGTAAACTGATAGACTATTAACATAGTTGGATAAAATTTCTCAATATAAGAAATTACTTCTGATTTATTAATGTTATAAGCATATTAATTGTTATCATCATTATTAAAACGGATGAATTAGACTTGGCATTGATCTCCATATAATTAGAGAAATAAAATTCTCTGAATGCTGAACTCCTGGGCAAGCTGACGACTCACCAGTTCCATTATTAATTTCAGGGTTGTTCAGCTCAACTTCAATTAAAATCAAACATTTATTTTATTACTTTCGATTGAATTGTTATCTTTGAATGGGTAATGCAGGTAATATATGCACAAGGTAATAAAATTCAAACAGTCTCCGTCTCAACACTGACCCATGTGCCTACCACCTCACCAATGTTGTCAGAGTTTTAGTGTGTACCTCTGAGAGATTTATCAGAGCTCCACCTGCCCATTTATATCTTTATATAGTTCTATCCATATCTGATTTTATTTCATATAAATGGGAGCATAGTTTATATATTATTCTGCCATGGCATTTTGCCTAGTGTTATATCTTGTCCATAGTTTCACAGTCCCTTGGTCTTGAATGGCTGCATTGAATTTTGTTGAAACCCTGAATCATATGGAACAACTGCCACATGCTAGGTGCTACCTGGGAAGTGAAGATGAATACAGCAGGGCTCTGTGTGCAAAATGGCGGACTGTGTGTCTTCATTAGGGAAGCTATGAGAAGAATCAAGGAATGAACCTCAGAAGGAGAGGTTACTTCTATTTAATGCTCCAAGGACTCCTTCTAGAAGGGGAAGATTTGGACAAGGTGGGGAGGAATGGAAAGGGACGGAAGGCAAGTCTGTTGGAGGCATGATGATTGTGGCATGTACACATGGACTGATCTCTAAGCAGGCAGTGGATACAGAGATGTAGCATGAGGAGACAGCTTGGTGACTGGGATTCAAGTCGAAGAGCAAAGTAGTGTATGTGTGTTCATGCATGTGTATAATTGTGTGCACATGCACTCGAGTGTGCTGTATGGAGTCTTGGAAAAGAGGGTGGAGAGAGAAGAGAGAAAGCTACTGAATAGGCCTGAAAGTAGAAAGGGCCTGGAGAAGAGCGGGAGACGGGAGAGGAATTGTGAACTCTTGAGACATCATGGAGCTAATCTTTCTTAGGAATAAGGGTTGGCAGCCTCCCGACATCATTAGCCATTCTAAATCTATTCCCTGATGAACTTGGAGTTTTGAATTTCTAGTGAGGACATCAGACTGACAACCCATTTAGGGTAATACACTTCAATAGAAGAGTCAAACATACTTATTTCAACTAAGATATGGGGTGCCACTAATTTGTGGAAGAAAAATAACTGTAGAGTGACACCCTTCACCACGAGCTATCATCAAGAAGGCTGATTGGAGATGTCTCTGAGTTATGCATATTGACTTCTGAAGCAGAAGGGAGAGTACCTTCTATGCCCCCATTCTGTACTTGCAAAGAGAGCTGATTTTTTTTTAAAGTTAATGTGTTAGAGATTTTCAAAGGGCAACAAATATGAAGGAAAATGAAGTTTTCCAGGTAACTTTAAGAGCAAAGTATAAATGGTATTTTGCAGGCCAAGTTCATTAACCTGTCTCCAACATCAGCACCAGTGATGGATGGATGGCACTTGATTTCCTGTTATTTGAGTTCTCTCACAGTTCCTAGAGCTTCTCCATTAGGAAGCAAGATAATTAGCACAAAATGTATTGACGAAATTCAAAATGACTTGATTCTACAGCAATATAGTATATTTCTCCCATCCCAGAATGATTTACAACCCAAAACAAAACAGACCTCTCCTTGCCCTCTGGGGAGAAATACACATAACACTGAGAGTTAAAATGGTATCTTTTTCTATGTTTCCCTAATAAATAATTTTTCCCCCCCGAGTGAGTGAGTACCTATTTTCAAAGCCTGTCAAATATTTCAAGTTGCCTGCTGAGGAGCCTGGTGGTTCAGCCATTGCTTTTGTTTGGCACAAGCTGTCTTAGTGGGTGGGGAGTCTCAGCAAAGAAACCCTGAATTCCAGTCCGGCTCTGCAGAGGATCTGAGGCATAACCACAGGAGCCGTAACCACGAGAGTGAGGGCAAAGTGGAAACTGGCATGGGAAACAAGAGCACCACCATCTTTCTGCCTCGAGGCAGAAAGTCACTGTGAGCTTGCTTCCTCTGTGACCTCCTTTTGAATACTCTTGGGGTCAGACACATGCAACCTGTGCTCTGTCTCTGAACTGTCATTGGACTCTGCTTCCGTAGGACTCTCACACTGGAACTCTCCCCAGAGACCCAGACCTGAAGGTGCATATGAGTCACCCAGGGTTGTACTTTCCCCTTTTCTTAAATATTTTTATATAGAAAACTTAAAGCATAATATGATAAATAGAGGGGAGGTTATATTAAAAACCTATCCTTAACTCTCAACAGTTGTCAAAATTTTGAAAAAAAAATTCCATTTTTACCATCTATCTACCTTTTATAATGTAATAAAAAAAGCAAAATTCCTTCATGCATGTTCATCTGTGTCTACTTAAAACACACCTCTGCCAGAAGACAAGTGCTTTTCTACTTCTTGTAATGTCATTGTCATACATCAAATTAAAGAGAGGCCAGAGGCACACAACTGTAATCCCAGCACTAGGTAGGCAGAGGCAGGCGGATCTCTGTAAGCTTGAGGTCAGCCTGTTCTAGGCCAGGTAGGGCTGCATGATGAGTCCCTGTCTCGAAATTAGGGAGATGGGGGAGGGGCGGGGTATAAAGGTAATGGGGTATTTCTCAGCTTTAAAGAAGAGAGTCATGTTAGTTGCAGAAAAATGCCTGTAACTGGAGATGTCATATTGGCTGAATTGAAGCTGCTCTGAGAAACACGTTATTGTGTGTCTTCTCTCTCTGTGGTTTCTAGACTTTCTATATGGTTTAAAAATTGTGTGTGTGTACGTGTGCATGTGTGCATGTGTGTGTGTGACATGAAAGGAGAAGTGAAACTGTCTAGAGGAACAAAGTGGGTAACAAGAAGGGAAAGGGGAGGAGAGAGGGGAGGGATGCACAGGTGGTGTGGGTGAAATATGCTAAATGTATGATATATAATTACATGAAAGTTTAAAAAGGACAATAGTCATTTCCTAGTATTATCCAGTTCCTAGCACACTCCCACTGTTTAGATCATCCCCAAAATGTTCTTTAAAGGTATTTTGTTTCCAGCTGCATCTAATCAACATTTGCATATTAACCCCCCCCACTGGGTTTATGTTTAAATGTCTCTGAATCTATAGCACCTCACTTTCCACTGCAAAAACATTCATCCGTTAAGGAAAACTAGTCACATGTGTATAAGAGGTTCTGTGTTGGGGATTCACTGCTTATGTTCATGTGAATTTGAGTTCAGCCATACGCATCTCCTGTAAAGTAGGAGTTGGTTCTGAGACTAATTTGGCTTATTCTCATCTTCTGGCAGGAACGTAAGACAGGTGGTACCGTGAGTTTCCTCACATGCCTCAGCAGGAGTGGCCCACTGTTAACTGTGTAGGACCCAGAAGGGCTGCCATGCCCTGGCTGAGACTTTCTGTATGCTGCTGTCTACTAAGTAACATTCTGCGGTTCCTCTAAGATCAGAACATCCTGATGTAGGCATGGTGCCCGAGGAAGAAAATCTACACTTGACATCTTATTGCCCCCCAGTTGAGTTCCTGTTTTTTCTTGAGTTTGTGTTTTTCCTTCCCTGGCTTGGCGTATATATTGAACCTGCCCAGTAAAAGCTTTGTCAATCTCTCATAATGAATGACCCGAGTCTGAGTTTTTCTTTAATCCCCCAGGCCTTTGCCTGAGCTTGGTATCGTGGCAGTACTGAAGCTGTCAAACTGGTCCAAGGTTGAGGGAATGGGGCCTTGAGAGTTAGTTGGTAAGTTCAACTTAGGTGTGCAAAGTATGGTATTTGAGGGCATAGACACATGTGAACACCTAATCTGTCAGTGTATGTGTGTTTGCATGTGCATGTATGTTCATGTGTGTAGAAGCCAGAGGTCAGCCTTCAGTGTCATTTTGTAGGCACTGTCTACTTTATTTTTTGAGACAAGGCCTCACAGTGAGACCTAGGGCTCACTGATAGGCTGGGCTGACTAGCTACCAATCCCTAAAATCTTCCTCTTTGAACATTCTTAGTCCTTAGTTACAAGAACACGTGCTATCATGCCTGTCTTTTTTGCATGGGTGCCAGGGCTCGAACTCAGGTCCTTATGCTTATGAGGCAAGCATTTTAAGGGCTGAGCTATTACCCTAGATCCTTATTATCTCTTTACCTCATTTACATTTGTGACATTGAAGAGAAAGCCTCTAGTTCTTTGCTAGATCATGGAGGAGAATCTGGAAATTTTGAGAATGTGTTACAGGGTGAGGTGATGGCTCAGTGGTTAAGATCACATACTGTTCTCACAGAGGACCCGAGTTTGGTTCCCAGCACCACGTAGGATGGCTCATAATCACCTATACGTACTGATCTGACGTGTCTGGCGTTTTCAGATACCTGCTTTTACTTGTTCGTATTCCTTCACATATGGACGCACAGCCATACCCACACACATGGTTATAAGTGAATACACCCCAACGAAGCCCCCAGATCCCAGCAAATCACTCCTTTAAGCAGTACAAGAAAGGCACGAGGCTATCTCCCTCTCTGTAAATTGTGTGCTTCATGTTAAAATCGATTATTGCGGCTACTCACGTGCAGCTGTGGGCATCACCTGTCCACAGCTGTCAGATCACGTGGTTGTCAGCCTGGTTTTGCAGAGTACAAAAGAAAACCTTAGTGCCGGAGGAGGTTGTGGGCTGCTGAAGGCCCTGCAGCCTAGGGCTAGGGAATGGTGAATGGTGTGATCCCATTTTTATTTTTATTTTTTTAAATTATTGTTTTAACATTACATCATTGAATTGAAGTTATAATACATCATTTCCCCCTTCCCTCTCCTCTTTTCAATCCCTCCCATGTACCTGCACTTGCGGCCTTTCAGCTCCATGGTCTCTTATTCTTTGTTTTATATAGTATATGCATATATACTCCTCAATATATGAATACAATCTGCTCAGTCTATATAATGTTATTCGTATGTAACTTGATTTCAGGAATAACCAATTGGCATTAGATAGCCAACTGGAGGAGCTCTTATCCGGGGGAGGGCATTTCTCCTGTACTCAATATCCCTTAGTTGTCTGGTTATAACTTTTTAGTGCTATGCTTCTGGTAATTAACCTGAGAGGAAGGCCAGGAGGGACCAGACTAGTGCTAACAGCATCGATGTGCTGAACCTGCCTCCTGTACACCTGGCTCAGCCTGCCAGATCCCAGTGAGGAGGGCAAGGGGACTTTTGTGGTGCGATCCTGGCATTCTATATCTGGATATGTTCACACACATTCTTGTCCCTTGTAAACAAAGGTTTTTAAAGAAACCTCTACTGGGAGATCGTTAAAAAACAGGAAGCTGTGTGAGTAAAGATTTCTTTGTTGCTCCTGTTTCTCAGACTCCTTCCTCGTCCTTTGATGTCCTTCTCATATGAAAAACAGAGAGAGAAGGCTACAGCATCAGCAACCTAGAGACCTGGGTGCCAGATCTGCCATGCTTTGTCTTTGGGAAGGACATTCTATCTCTTTAGACATCTTTGTCAGTTGAATAAAGGGCTAGGCAGTACAATTTATAATGTTCGACAATCCCAATTTTTCTGATCTGCATTAATGGAAGATGAAAGAGGTTGAAGGCTATCAGAGAGCCCACGCTGTTGGTGCTGGTGTCAGCCCTGGATTTGGGACTCCCTTTCTGTTTTGACTGTCTTTTTACCCCCTTCATGTTCGACATCTGTGTCCTCCTGATTCCCATTCGTGGTAAGAGTATCCCTCGTGTGCATCCCACAGAGCTCTCTCATTACCTGGTTCTTATATTGTCTTCGAAACTCATCAGCTCTGGGTTTCTCTCTCCTGAGTGCCTCAGTCCAATGACTGCTCTTTGAACACTGACCACATGCAAAACTCTGTGCTACTGAGCACAGGGATATAGATAAACAAAACATAAACCCTCAGAGTGAGCACTGTCCACGGAGGACTGCACACCACTGCCAGTGATACGGAAGGATGGAAACGCTGAGCTGGGGCCTGCTGGGTGAAAGCACCCATGGGTAGAAGGGAGGGCGTATCAGTTGCTGAAAATCTGTTGGGTGAAGCTTCAAGAGTAGTCTGTCTGTGTAATGAAAAAAAAAAGTCAGCATGGTGAATGAGTTGATGAGCTGGATGTGAGGGTGAGCCTGGGGAAAGATGAACCGTGGTAGAAGCAGAGTGACTTGGGTTTTGAATGCCATGTTGAAGAATATGGGTGTCTGGGCTCCACTGAAGGTAAGATGGATTCTGGGGAAATGCGAAGCTATGCTATCCTAGAATTTAGTATATTTTGAGGATCAAAGTGATGGGTATAGACCCATCTCCATAGTCTACTTGTGTCTGGGATCCAGGACCCCAAGTTTCAAGTGGTTCCATAGGAGCAGCACAGATAGAAGAGACCCTCCTTGATTATAACAACAGTGAGGGGAGATGGAATCAGTAGACTCAAGGAAGTACCTCATGTTGGAGCACCCAGGAAAGTCCTTGGGACTCTTGGAATAATGTGAGAGAAATGGGGCAGCCTGTGGTTTCTACAGAGTGGGTAGGGATGGGGGTGGGGACAGAGAAATGCATCTGGCAAATGTCATTGCTTCACTGGAAAGAGAAAAAGACAGGAGGATTATAAGGGCAGTGACTTGTGGTAGTGGCTGTTAGAATAAACCTTGATCAGACTCTGCTCGACCCTGACCAAGGCCTAATATCAAAACTCCAGCCCCTTCCCTCTTACTTCCGTTGCCAAACTCAGTCACCCACTATGGCCCACATCCTGATACCCCGGGTAAGGCAGTTTCTAAGGCTTTGCTGGGCAAACACCTCCAGGAGGGAGAAACTGCAAGCTTGCATAGAGTCCCAGCCATTGCATCCCCCAAGCCCTGGATATAAACCTTAAGTGTCTTCTTCCCCTTTGGGCAGATTTCCCATTTTTCATATGTCTGCCCCTTGCTGTTTGAAATAAACAAACACAACACAAACAGTTTTGTGTGTTGTGGTCAGACTGGTCTCTTTTCTACCTCCTGACTAACCTGCCGTAGAAATCTGACAGCACCAGGAGGAAAGAAGGGAACTGCTCACTACGTCTTTGTGGGTTCAGGTGATAGAAATAGATGTAGACTGGGTAACTCTCCCAGACCGTGGTGGAATGGGGAGAGGTGACCCCTCATGGCTGTGCTGGGATGGACACTGGCCACTTGTTTGAGTCCCACATAAAGCATAGACTTTCCAGGTTTCCTTTCGAAGCCTCTGAACTACGGAGATCAGAGGTTTTTTTTTTTTTTTTTTTTATTCACTTTACATCCTACTCACTGCCCCCTCCTAGCCACTCCCTTCCACAATACTTCCCCCTCCCCTTCTGCCCTGAGAGGGTAGGGATCCTCCTGGGTATCCTCCCACCCTGACACATCAAGTCTCTGCTTGGCTAGGTGGATTCTTTCCCACCGAGACCAGACAAGGCCGCCCAGCTAGGAGAACATATCCCACCGACAGGCAACAGCTTTAGGGATAGCCTTTGCTCTGGTTGTTCGGGACCCACAGGAAGACCAAGCTGCACATCGGCTGCATATGTGTGGGGAGGCCTAGGTCCAGCCCATGTATGCTCTTTGGTTGGTGGTTCAGTCTCTGAGAGCCCCAAGAGTCCAGGTTTGTTGACTCCGTTGGTCTTCCTGTGGAGTTGAGATCAGAGATTTTTGTCTTTTCTATTCTGTCTGTCGTGCCTCGCAGGGCTGCTATGGCTTCTTGGCATTTGCACAATCCAGGCAAGTGCTCCATTATGGAATAACAGCTTCCCTTTGCTATCTATGCTCAGCTATATCCCAGGAAGCATTACTGAGCTATTATCTGTTTTTAAAAATATTTTTGAGTCTTTTAAAGCTCATGGATTATTAGCCAATAGGCTTCTTCAGTAATAGAACAAGCCAAGGTACATCTGTAGAAGGAACTGGCTTCTCTCCCTTTCTTTTTCTCTACGTGTACCTCACTGCTCACCTCAGCCCCAGCCACCAAGGCTCGGTGTGCAGCGGAAGTGAAAAACCCTTTAGTTCTTGGTAATTAGAGTGAGATGTGGAAATCAGGTCTCAAGAAGCCAAGGGCCTCATTCTAGCTGTCTTTCACATGTCAGCGCCCTCTGATCTCTCATTCTCTGGTGGCACCTGCTCAGATCCATTCAACGCATCCACTTCAGTAACTCGATTACCCTGGGCAGTACATTTACATAAAACACCTCCCTCCAGTCAGGTGCGGAGCTCAGTTATTCCGCATGGGGCCTGGCATCTCTCCACTAATATCACTTTACACACAGATAATGAACACAGGTTCCCAACAAGTGACTGCCTCAGTCGATATAAGAGGCACAGTTCTACTTGCATGTGCTGCCTGCACTGCTTCTGGAACCAATTAGCTAGCGCAAGTCCAGCGCTGCGGGAATACTTTCCCCAAAGTGGTTCTCTCGCTCACCCTGGGGTTATCTTTGTCTGCTCTTCAGAGGGCATTCGGAGCACGCGTGTTGTGTGGCTCTCTTGGGAGGCCAGTTAGGTTATCGTGCTAGCTGAGAGCCTGGCTTGAATTCCCTCTTCTCAGTGCCTTGATGGACATAAAAGGACTCAGGGTGATTTGGTGTGTGGAGAGATGCCAGGAACCCATGCCAGGCCTGGTGCTTTTGTATCGAAGCCACAGAGAGAACAGAACAGGCATCTCAGATGCCTTCCTCCTCAAGTCTCAGGGATTTAACTTCGCTCATAGTACAGTCCCAGGGAGAAACACAAGTGCCCTTCGGTCTTTTGCACGCGTCTTTCTTCCTGTCCCCTCTGGCTGAGCAGTCCTAGATGATGTGAAGGGTGTCATTATGTTGGAAGTCAACTTAAGTTTGGTGACTTGGGAAGAACAGCTCATCAAGTTTCTAGTTAGCTTTCCTGTGGAAATGTCAATTTTCATTAAAAAATTGTGTTTGATTGTGTGTGTGTGTGTGTGTGTGTGTGTGTGGTGTGGTTTGTATGTGTGTGTAGGAACACACATGTGCATACATGTGGACTGGGCTGTTACTTCTCAGGAGCTGTCCACCTTGTTTTTCTGAGAGGGTTTCTCTCTGTCTGTCTCTGTCTGTCTGTCTCTGTCTCTCTGTCTCTGTCTCTGTCTCTGTCTCTGTCTCTCTCTCTCTCTCTCTCTCTCTCTCTCTCTCTCTCTCTCTCTCAGCCTGGAGCTAACCTGTTAGGCCAGGTTGGTGACCAGTGAGCCCCAGTCATCTACCTCCCCAGCTCTGGGGCTACAGAACCATGTTCTGCTTTTTCGCGGGTGCTGGAGTTCTATCTGTGGTCCTCATGTTTGCTCATCAAAACCCTTACTAGTTGAGCTGACAACCCAGCCTTGGAATGTTGCTGCTTTTTTAGGCTGCTGCTGCTAACCTCTGTTAGGACAAGTGTGTGCAAGCAAAGCTTTGCAGAGACACACAGGGAATGCAGTGTCAGGTGCTGATGTGCAAGGCAGAAGCATCAGTGCCTCAAGGACAGAAGGCAAGAGTCTGGGATGCTGTGCTGCTTACTGATGTGGGAGCCTCGTCACCTTACCTACACCAGGCTCAGTCTCCTTAGTACGCACATACCTCACTCAAGGTTGCTTGAGAATTAGAGAAGGGGATGAGTGACAAGATTCAGAACATCAAGCAGTGGGATACAAACAGAAGGAAGGAAATATTAGTGGCTTTACTAACTTAATTGTGACCTTAATCCAGCTCTCCCAGACCCTTGATAATTTAAAAAATTAAAACCTTACTTATTTATTGACAGGGTTTCTTTGTGATTCCCTAGCTGCTTTGGAATTCACTCTGTAGACCAGGCTGGCCTTGAACTCAGAGTTCTGCCTGGCTCTGCCTTCCAAGTGCTTGGATTATAGGTGTGCACCATTACCACCTGGCTGTGTTTGTTTATTTATTTATTTATGTTTTTTTTGTTTTTTGTTTTTACTTGAGACAGTGTCTCACTATGTAGACCTAGCTGTCCTGAAACTCCCATGTAGAGTAGACTGGCCTCAAACTCACAGAGATCTGCCTGCTTTTGCCTCCTAAGTGCTGAGATCAGAATTTCTTTGTTTTAAAGTTTTACATATATATATTTATTTATTTACTTATTTATGTGTATATGTGTTCACAGGTACATTTTGGTGCTTGCTAAAGCCAGGAGAGGGTGTCAGATCCCATGGAGCTGAGTTTCATGCATTTGTGAGTCTCCTGATGTGGGAACTGAACTAGGGTCCTCTTGAAGAGCAGCAAGGACTTATTACTGCTGAGCCATCCCTCCAACCTTGGTTATTTCATCTACACTTTTACTTCCCATTAATTCAATATTGCCTTACTTTGAAAAACACTTCTCTCTGCTTTAGGTCTCAGTGAGATAACAGCTAAGACTGGGTCTGTGTGGACAATCTTTTCATGAACAGCTACTCCATCGATCACTGTATACAGTTAGCGCTTAATGAATCTTTCAGGTCCATAGAAAGAAACCATCTGAGCATCCAGGGCTGTCTTGTGACTTATTTTTGAAAAGGGTGATAGAGATTTGATTCAAGGAAAAGGAAAAAAAATGAGCCCAAAGAGTTACTTTGTACCAATTTATCCTTTTCTCGATGCACTTTTTCTTTGATTTAATGAATGGCTGATTCCCTAAGCCAATTGTGGAAGCCAGTCACTCATCACCAGCTTTCTCTCCCCAGTGAGAGAGTAACATCTTTAATGATGGTGCCTTGTCGTGACTAATGGAATGAGACCGGGAGAGATATCTCTTGAGTAAAGTTATAATCTCCACTTCAGTCTAATATGATATCTTAGACTGAAAGGTGCAATGGGATTAAAGCACCATCCCCCCATCAGATTAGAAGTATTGACACATTTGAAACTTTCAGGTCTCACACCCATTGCCTTTTGATATAGTTTTGAAGGGGGTGAATTCCCAGAGGGATGGCAATGGGAAGGCTTGAGTATCTGTGACTGGTGTCAAATTGCTGCAAACAACATTCCGCTCCCATCTATCAAGTGCTTGTGGAGCTTCTGTGAAGCACAGAACACTGTACTGAGCATTGTGGGAGAGACAAAAAAACGAGGGGACATAGTTAGTGCCCATGCATCAGCTCTTGCCTACACGGGGTCTGCATCAGGAAGTTAGAGGCTGCAGGTGTTCACTTGCAGCCCTGACTGGATGCTCTCTTGCAGTTCTAGGAGCCTGGACTCCAACCTTTGACTTCACAGCTCTGTGCCTGTGCTTGGGAGTCTGAGCCTTGACACAGAGAGAGGATGCTTCTTGTTCTGCTTCTGTTACAACAACTTTGACCACAGTAAGATTGGCAGGTTAGTGACTTGCCAGCAACAAAAGGATGTGAGGATAGTTAGGCATGAGAAAGCTGGGAAGGGTGAAGGCAAACTTTTTGCATTGAAAATGATCTGTGTTGCCCTCACCATTTAAATACACTTTCCCAAGGTTATATGGGCTACATCTTCCCCTGTTCCCTTCACAATCTCTAAGCTGTTAGATCATGTCATTGGGCAGAGACTGTATTTACAGTCTTTGTTAAAGGCTACTAGATTAAGATTTCCATAGCAAGTAGACTCAAGTCCAAAGTTTTTCAAATGTTCCCACAGAGACTCAACTTCTTTAATTATGAAAACCAAACTTACTCAAGTCCCCTGAGAGAACTTACATGGGAAGAGGCACAAGGAGCCAAGCCACAGTCTGAATGCAGCTGCAGACAAGATTCCACTTGAATCCAGTAGCAACTTTTCCTCCTTTGATCAAGGTATAGAAAAACTGAGTCCTTGCACAGTCAATAGAATGCTGCTTTTGTTTGCATATGTATGTGTGTGTAGTATGTGTATTCATGCTTGCTTATGAGTATATGGGTACATGTGTAGGTGTGTGTGTGCCTGTATCTTATCTATCTATCTATCTATCTATCTATCTATCTATCTATCTATCTATCTATCTAT
>JANHMN010000007.1:81694686-81723223 GCA_030674055.1 Rhabdomys pumilio
ACACACACACACACACACACACACACACACACACACACACACACACACACAGATGTACACACAGGCTTTAAAAATGGTAATAGGACTTAAAATAAAACAAAATAAAATCTGAATGTCTACTCATTGATTTTGTGGCTTTCAATAAGTGAGTCAATACCAGAATTATACAGGAATTGACGAGGCTGTGCTGGATAGTTTTATGTCAACTGCACACAAGCTGAAGTCATCTGAGAGGAGGGACCTCAATTGAAAAAATGCCTCTATACGACTGAGCTGTAGGCAAGCCTGTAGGTCATTTTCTTAAATAATGTTTGATGGAGGAGGGCCCAGCCCACTGCTGGGTGGTGCCGTACCTGGGGTGATGTTCTTGAGTTCTATAAGAAAGCAGGCTGAACAAGCCAGAGGGTAAGTCAGTAAGTAGCACCCTTCATGGCCTCTGCATAAACTCCTGCTTCCAGGTTCCTGCCCTGTTTGAGTTCCTGTCCTAACTTTCTTAAGTGATGTACTATGGATGTGGAAGCATAAGCCAAATAAACTCCTTCTGCCTCAAGTTGCACTGGTCATGGTGTTTCATCATGGCAATAGCAATCCTAACTAAGACAGAGACATAGATCAAAAAGGCCCCCTCTGGGCTCTGTTAAGCATATTTGTAATATATTTGCTTACCTTCTTTATCCAAGCCGGGTAAGTGTTGCAGGGAAAAACATAATCGAAGTGTATTATATAAGAAGTTTAACAACAACAAGAACAACAATAAAAAGAATTTTTAACTAAATTCTGCAAGTGTAATTTACAGGTGATCAGCGTGTTCAGGGTGATGTGGCCATAGACTTAGATATGCAGATGAGATAAAATGTGAGTGCCTTCTGTTCTTGTCTGAGACAGCATCTTGCTGTCTAGCCCTGGCTTGTCAGAACTAGCAGACATCCTCTTGTATCTGTCTTCTGAGTGCCAGGATTAAGGGCATATACCACTGTACTTGGTCTGAAATATCATTGCTTCAAGTACAAAACTGGTTGATTCATTCATATTGTTGGAGCCATATACTCAGGTTGACCATGCTGCTTTCTGGAGACGTCTCTTTGGGAAAATGAGCAGTTCTCTCCTACTGTGTTGTCATTTCTCGTTGGCATTTCCATGGTGTTAGCAATCATCTGCATGTTGGGAAATGAAAGGAGAACCTATGCTAAATACTCAGGTGGTGGCATTAGGTGGTTCAGCCAAGCACCAATCTACACAGAAGCCCAGAGGAGTGATCCAGATCCGGACAAGTGGCAGTCAACTTGACCCCTGGTTACAAATACACCTCTTAGGTGCTTTAGGGGCACCTGGGAAGACAACCTGGGCAAGGATAAGGGTTGTAAGGGTGTGGAATAGTCTGAAGGAGGCACTGGTAGATTGCTTCTCAGATGGTCAAAGGAAGAGTAAAGGTCAAAGAAGGGGCAGTCTCCTGGTTATAGAACTGAAGACTGCTGGGTGCTGCATAGACAGAAGGATATTTATGAGGACCTTCTCTGTGCCTAGCACAGTGTTAGGCTTGGGGATACAAAGCTGTTTTCCATTCCAGTGAGTCATAGCGTCTCATGATGGATCACTCCAGTGGCTACTTAGAACCATGCAAGTGGCAGAGGGATGTACATGACATCACTTGAGTGTGAAGGATAGGGTGTCTGAGTTTATCTCAAAAGGAGAGGAAGCACCAGAAACAGTGCCAGGAGAAGGGAAGACTCAAACTGAGTCCTAAAGTATGACCAGGGGAGGGCTAGAGAGATGTTTCAGTTGATAAAACCTTGCAAGCATTAGGACTTGAAGACTTGAGTTGATCCTCAGAACCCACATTAAAAAAAAATCTAGGTCTGGCAGAGATACTTTTAATCCCTGAGCTAGGGAAGCAGAGAAAGAGGGATTGCTGGGGTCTCATTGGGTAGCTATCTTGGCCTACTTAGTGAGTCCCAGGGCAGTGAGAGACTGTCTCAAAACAAAACAAACAAACAACAACAACCAAACCAAACCAAACCAAACCAAACCAAACCAAACCAAACCAAACCAAACCAAACCAAACCTAAAACCAAAACAAATGTGGTAGTTTGAATAGGTGTGGCTCCCCTAGACATAAGTCTATTATGTGTTTGAATTCTTAGCCCACAGGCTGTGGCACTATCAGGAGGTATGGCCTTGTTGGAGGAAGTGTGTCACTGTGGGAGTGGGCTTTGATGTTTTCTATGGTCATGCTCTGCCCAGTGTGGAATGAGAGCCTCCTCTTGTCTATCTTCAAATCAAGATGCAGAACCCTCAGCTTCTCCAGCACCAAGTCTGCACACTGCCATGCTTTCTGCCATGATGACAATGGACTAAACCTTTGAAACCGTAAGCCAGACCCAATGAAATGTTTGCCTTTATAATAGTTGACTTGGTCATGGTGTCTCTTCACAGCAATAAAACCCTAGGACAACAACTAAACAAACAAAAACCAAGGTGTATGCACTTGAGGAATAATATCTGAAGTTGATCTCTGGCTTCCACTTGCAACTCCCATCCCCACACAGAACAAACATAACAGCTAAAATGGAGAAATAAATTTTGGGTCAAAACAAGAATGGACGTTAACCCAGAAATATGAAGGAACATAGCTTTGGGTGAAGTCATGCAGCTTAGCAGCAGCCTTGTTAAAGTTGGGTCTTGGGACAGGGACTGGAAGTAGAAGGCAAGTATATATGACATGCTAACATCTGGAGTTTATATACACAGAGAGGCATTACTTTAAAGGCTGGATGTCAAGGAGTTGCGTGATTGACGAGTTCTTAAAAAGCATGTTATTCTTTGTGAACCTGATGGATACCTTAGGTTGGATCATCCGGAAGTAGAACATAAGATGAGGGATATTTTTGTGTAGGTCATTGAAGGAATACAACCAAGGAAAAATATTTTAAAAGTTTATTTTTAATCTCTGTGTTTGTGTGTGTCTGTGCATGTAACTGTGGGTATCTGCAGCAGCCAGAAGAGGGTGTTGGATTCCTCGGAGTTGGAGTGACAGGAGGTTGTGAGCTGTTCAGTTGGGTGCTGAGAACTGAACTCAGGTCCTCTGGAAGAACTGCAAATGCTCTACTGAGCTTTCTCTCCAGTTCCAAGGAGGAAATGTTCTGAGAGAGGTGTACAGAAGAAGGAGCTTTGGACAGACAAGGGTATAAAGAGGAGACTAGCCTCAGTTTGGGGCTATGGAGATCACCGGAATGTCAGTCTTATTACAGGGCTAGGTAACATCCCAGGAATTTTCAGGTTAGGCTGGTTCACCAGTCGTGATAGTCTCCTGGGAAACAGTACAGACACAAGCGACTCCCAGCTGCAGCCTGCATCATCTGGGAGGACAATTCTACAGCAAGCTAATAGTACCAGGGACTCAACAGTGCTAGCTATAGAACAGAAATCAGAGGTCAGCCTGCCAGGAAAGGAGCAAAAAGGAGGTTGTCAGCAAAGTGTGAAGTGCCACCTGGAGAGCAGAGTGGGCAGGCTGAAGAGCTGCCTATGAGGTAGAATTGATAGACTTTTATGACCAGCTTGACTTGATGGTGGTTTGAGGCCTCTAGTTTCTATTATACGATCAATGCTGAATCCACACTGGAACTCCTCTCAGATATTGTGTTATTTCCCTGTGTCATAGAGATCCTGCACCTTTGGATCTGCAGGACCAGCCCCTTCATGATCCAGCAGTTCATAGATGGGGTAGATGTTGGAGTGGACCAACTCAAAGCCCTGGATCTGGGCCTGGGTAGTAGTTGAACTGATCAGCTCCCCTTCCAGTTCTCCTGCACTCATACCACCAGGGGTGAGACTGCTCCCAGCAACCCTCAGCTCACCCAATGCCAGATCCATCAAGGGGAGGGGCCAGTTCTCTCTGGCTCTCCCACTTGGGACTGGCTCACTCAAGCCCCTTTCACCATGACCATCTCTACTGTACTGCCCAGGCGGGGTGAGGGGCCCAGTCTTCCAAGTGCTGGAGCGAGTGAGGGGCTGGGCCAACTCTCCCAACTGTCACAGTTGGGAAAGGGCGAGAGGGTAGAGGGCATTACCCCATGCCCGGCCACCTAATGGCAGATGAGTGGCAGGGACAGCTTTCCCTAGCTCATGATCATCCCCACCACTAGGGCCAGCTCTACTCTGCTGCCTGGGTGAGATACAGGGGTTCCTTTCCAGAGTGTCGCCACAGGTGACAGGTTGGGCCAGCTCTCCAGAGCATTGTAGCTAATGAGGGGAAGGGCCAGTTCTGCACATAGTCTTAGGTAGCCACTCAGGCGTGCTCTGTAGTGGTAATATGGGCTGCATAGTCATGGACCCAGATGTGGCCCTCAGTGGCAGTACAAACTTGGGCTTCACCATGGCCTTAGGTGGCAGAGCTGGTCACTCACAGCATGCTAGTTTCATCTCTTTTCATAATGCTCAAACTTTTTCACTTCTCGTTCTCTCCCATCATATCCTTGCACATTGTAGTGGCTTCTGCTGCAGGTGGGCCACCTAGTGGTGGGCTTCTTGCTGACCTACTCTGTGTGCACCTTGTGCTGTGGTGGCAAGTAGGCCTAGGTGTCTACAGCCCACCTGTGTGACATGGCAACAGGCAGATCTATGGTTATCTTCTCCCTCCTATATTGCGTGGTGTAGTGTCAGGTGGGACTCTGTGTGTCTACATTTGTTTGGTATCTCCAATTTTTACTTACCAGGTAAATATAGACAGGGGGAAGAAAAGCTCTAACAATACCATACATTTGGGCTATGGAAAGTTATGTTATGACTAAAAATTCTTGCCTTGCTTTTCTGGTGGATTGTCCTGGGACACCCACTTAAGTGTCTTTAACTTCTAATGGGTTAACCAAGGTTCCTGTAGGGAGTGTGTGGAAACACACGTGCTGGGCACTTTAAATATTACACAGCTTCACCTCGGGCAGTCGACAGATGGTGATTTATTCTGAGAAATGTTGACATGCTCTGATGGAGTGCGCTGTTACAGAGCTGGTTTGGCAGACCTGCTATGCTACTTCTGCCTCTGTGTAGCCTACGTGTTCCCTCTAACATTCTTGAGCCACCCCGCTCTAGTGTACAAAGCCATTATGCCATTTAAAAGGGTTTTATTCAAGTATACTTTCTGAGCAACAAAAGTTGACAGTTTGAAGTGACAACAGTTGGACCGATCTTCATGTTAAGACACATAGTAGCTTCGTCTCCCTAAAAAGTCTCCTCTTTTCTCTTTTTGGTCAACCGACTCTAAATGTCATCTCAGGCAGCCACTAGTCTCCTTCCTGACACTATTAGAATTAAAACCAACAGAATAGTAATGCAATGAACTATTCATCAGTTAAGTTTGTTAGAATATTAATTTGATTAATTGTAGGAAATCCTGCCGGCACTCAAAGGCTCTTGTGTGGGTTGTCTAGTCTAGAAATACCACATGGTAGGTAGGACTTAACCTGTGGGTGGCAGGTAAATGGCATTTTCTGGACTGTGACATCAAGTAGCCAATTTAGGGTGTCATCAGGATATTTTAGGTCAGATGTATTAGGTTGTTTGAATGGCTGTGACTTTTTATGGACCTTGAGATTCTGGCTGGTTAAACTTATTTACATAATGAAAATGGCTGCAATATGCCATTGATTCTTGTCATTAAACAAATACCCATGCTAGAGAGAAAATATAGCCAGGTATGACTTAAATCATGAGAGTTAGGATATGTCTTTGAGACATCTGTCTGGATAAGATGGCCACAATGCTCTTCTTTCATGTCTTCTTCCGCCACATCGTTGAGTCTTTGTCATTCAACGTATTTCTTCGCTGTCTGTGCTCATGTCCCGAACCCTCTGTGTGTGTGTGTTTGTGTGTCCCAGTCAGTTTAACTAGAGTTGCTCACATGAGCAAGGGTGGGTTATTCACAGGAACATGGACAACTTACAGGTGTTTGCACCACTGAGGAAAATGCTTCCTTCTCCTCTACTAATTGTTAACTGCTAATAGTTTCTCAGGGAGGGCGGGTTCCCATTTATGATGGAATGTTGGTACACTCAGCCCTGTTCAGGTCTTGTGCAGGTGATAACATCTGCACAACAGCTCAAGAGTGCAGTGGCTGTGTATGTTTGGAGGACAGTGTTCCACAGCACTCTGCTCCTTTCGCCAGCTCTCACATTCTTTCTGCTCCATCCCAACACTGGTCCCTGATCCTTGGAGGAGAATCCCTAATCATTTCTAAATCTGTTATCTATGTGGTGGTATGAGGTGTGTGTACTTGACAGGTTGGGTGGGAAAAAGAGAAAGACTTTGGGAAGGTGGATCCCTGCTCCATCTCTCTGCATAGATAAGTTCATACTTCCATTTCTTTTTCTCAAAGGCCCCTGTGTCCCCTTTGGTTTTTCACTCTAGGGCCCACTTCTGCCCTGTCTGAGCTCTTAAAATAAAATATCCAGGAGAGTTTAGATCCTAGCAGTCTTTTGACCTTTTGAGAACAGAGAAAAATTACCCCTGTTTTAACTTACTTGGACTAGATGAAAAAGAATGTGTTTGTGTGAGTCTGATGGAGATGGGGAGGAGGGAGCAGAAAAAATGGATTTGTTTTGTACGAGCTAGGCTTTGAACTGGGTGTGTTCATATGATTTTTATAACTAAGAAAAATCTCTATACCAACACTGTGAAGGCAGCTAATATTTTCTGAAAATTAGACATTCATTATACTGGGTTTAACTGCCTTTTTCTCTCATTCTTCTTTCCTTTTCTAACTCATCCTGCCCTCATATCCTTTCTTTAGACAGAGACTCAGGCTTGCCTTAGGCTTCTTATGTTGATGAGTTTAGGATGACTTTGAACGTCCGATCTTCCTGGCTCCACATTCTCAGTACTGAGATTGCAGGTATGTATTTTACCTGGTTTATATAGTTCGGGGAATCTAACTCATGCCTTTGTGCATGCATGCTAGGTGAGCAGTCCACCAACTGAGCACTCTGTGTCCTGATTGTTTTGTTGCCTTTTTCCAGATGAGAAAAGGAGGGCTCAGAAAAGCTGAAGTCAGAGTCAGTGACCCCTGATTGATTTCTCTTAGCTGATTTTGGAGAAGACAGACTCTGTTTGGAAGCCATAGGTGCTAAGAGTAGAATGGGCTGCATCTTGTCAGCTTTTCTAGTTAAAGCATTAGAGAAAGGGGCCATCTGCCTGGGAGTTTGTGTGACTACATACAGCTTTGGTATGAGGAGTTGACCATGTCACCGCCACTTTTTGGCTCCAGTGGTATTTATTTATTTATTTATTTATTTACTTATTTATTTATTTACTTCTTGTTATCTCCACTTCTGTCTCCTCTCCTGGCTACTATGGATCTGGGTGTGAGTGAGGTGGGTTTACAGTCTCACTACTTGGCAAGTGGAAGTAAAAGCAGTCTCTGTAGTAGAGTAGTCTTCAAGCCTTCAAACATACAGGGGGTGAAAGCTATGGTGTACATCTTCTGCAAACACTGTCAACATCCACACATGGACCCAGAGGGAAGGCTTTGCCATTTTACTTGTCTGGGGAAGGCTTTGCCATTTGCTGTGAGTCTAAGGCACTGGGGTCCTTGACATGCCCATGTCACTAACATACATTCCCTCAGGTCCTCTCTAGTCCCCTATGTGTGACATAGCTTTGGGAAGAGGGAAAGGTGAGGCTCTAAGCAGTAGCATATATATCATGGCTTCCAGATGCTAGGCCAATCACGCTGGCTGGCTCTCATGTATTGATTTCTTTTGCCTTGTAGTTTAGAAATATATATCACTGGACTGGTGGAGGCTTCTCTAGTATTCCCTGGGGGCAGCAGCTCTTTTCCAATAGACTTATACTCTCTTCCATGATATGTCTGTGTTCAGGCTAGAAGATTTGGAACCTGGGTTAGGGAGAGGCAAGCAAGATGACAAGAGTGCAAAATTTGAGATGTACCCATCTCGAGTAGGTGCAAGAATAAGGTTAGTGATCTAGGGATGATCTCTTCCTTGTATTTTGTGCTCTGGGTACTTCCCTTGCCTCTCCCTTCTCCCAGTATTGCTAGGAATTTATAAATCATAGAAATGGCCCTCTGAAAAGGCACACATTTCATTAGGACAGGAAGAAAGCCCACAGCACTTTAGGCCATTGACAAAGCTGGCCTGTTTCTGTTGTCACTGGTACAGAAAATAAACTCTAATCATCTGTCTTGGGTCCCATTTGAACATATTAGTTCTCCTGAGGGACGTGTCAGCAGGTACAACCCACATGCCAGGGATGGGGAGGCAGCAGCGATGAGGCTAATTTGAAAATACTTCTGTGGCACTTAGCAGGGTGTGATTTTAATTCATTTTTTCTCCCTTGATAATCATAAAGTGCTTTCAGGCTGTGAATATCCATTTTGGCCAGCATGCTCATACCTCATCTGGGGACCGCATTTAATGGCATGGTGATGATGGGAGCCACAGGGGACTTGTGTAAGGTACAGATGCTTGCTTCACGGGGAGAAACACCATTGATACTAATTCACACGGCTATTTCATGCAAGGACTCGTAGACCCGAAGAACTGCTAATATGAAAATATTGTTCATATGTTCACGCTGAACTAATATGTGCATGACATTTTGAGTTTGGGTAAAGTTTTATCAATGTTATGTATTAGCTATTTTTTTCTAATTTCTGTGATGAAATAGACAACAGAAGTAACTTAATGGGGGAGGGGTATATTTTGACTCCTGGTTTGAAGGAGCACTCAATCTAACGTGGCCTGGAAGGTATGGAGTCAGGGGTAGGAGGCAGCTGGGTAGTTCACAGTCAGGAAGCCCAGAGAGACGAATGTTGATGCTCAGCTTGCTTTTCCTCAGTCCTGGACTCCAGTGCTCAGGGTCAGTCTTCCTTCTACAGCGAAATCTCTCTTGAAACACACTCACAGATACACCAGGAAAGTGTTTCCACAGTGATTTTAAATCCTGTTAAGCTGACAATCAACCATCAACATGGAACTGCCTATTGTAGCAGAAAGAGTATAACGCAGGGTGGAGTGTTTGATTCTGCCCTAACCAGGTATGCCACCTTGCATAAATTAATCCCTGAGCCTCAGTTTCCTCAACTGTAAAGTGGGAGTCATCACATTTACTTTCCAGGGCTGTTGGAGGAGGCAATAGGCAATGGACATATAATATCTGCTATGTCACAAGTACGTAGTGGGGACTCAATAGCTAGCTGTTGATCTGCTTCTCACTGGCTCCAAGCTGAGACTGGCATACTTTTCACTGCAGCCTATGTATCATCATCTTGTCAGCTCTGCTGTCTTTCTGACAGAGTCCTGATGGACTGAGTCTCAAATGGAGAAAATAGTCTGCCGTGGACTTTTGTATGGTTTGAAGTCCAGAGAGCTTGGAATTACTGCAAGCTAGCCAAGGCTAGGACACTACTCCAATTTGTTATTCTGGGTTAGCTCTACCTCTCATCAAGCTGGTGCCTGGTCAGGGTCTGACAGGTGCCGACAGTTCTGCTTTCTGCAATTCCATTGTGCTCCCCTGGCTTTTCTATCTGAGCACAGCCTCAGACTGCTCTCATCCACTTCTTCACCTCTTCCATTTGCTCTTTTCCTATTATAGAGAGCTTGGGACTGTTTCCCATGAGCCTAGAGTTTGTACTGGTGGCCACCAATTCCCAAAACTCACAGTGAGATGAAATTCCTTGCTGTTCTGTTTCATAGCCTCACCTGGAGTTGGGAAAACAACCATCTAATATACCAATTGGAGTCCAGAGAAAATGCTACAGATTCTACTATTTGACAGGGTGCCACCTCAAACCTAAGAGAGATTTGCTGTTTTTTTTTTCCCTTATAAACAGTCCTGCCTTGACTCTGGGTAGTGGGCTTTGGATTACATAATCCAGTGTCTGTTTCTTTGGACTTTGCTTTTCATTAGCCACATACTTCTTGGAGCCTTGATTTTCCTCATGTGCAATATAGGATTTTAAAAATATTTTTATTTATGTATATATATGTGTGTATCTGTGTAGCTAGTTGATCTTTGCTACTTTGTGGGTTCTTTATTCCCTGCTCTTTACCCCATCCCCAAGTTTCACCCACTATCACTAGATAGGAGAGAAAGAAGAATAGATGGAGAGAGAGAGAGAGAGAAAGAGAGAGATCCCTTAATCTAATTTGTTTCTTTCTTCTTTGAGCATGACTATTAACAAACTGAAATAACTAATAATCAACCAACAGCCAACCTATCAGAACTCTGGCATTTATATATCCTCTGAAAGTACCCAGAATTTCAAATGTCACACCATCTCAGAAATTATCTACAGCTGGCAAAACCACTCCTCTGTTTGAGCACAAGGCAAATCATTGTCAGTTCCTGTGGTCAGTCTGAAGCAGCCCCACATTGCTATACCTGGGATTAAAATGAAAGCACGTTCTTACAATACTTTTATGTTTTCTAAAGAAACCAAAATTACAAAGTTGTCACTCCATGTCTGTGTGAGTGAACGTTACATGTATGCTGGTGCCTCAGGAGGCCAGAAGAGAATACTGGAACACTTGGTGCTGGAGTTATGGGTGGTTGTGAGCCACCTGATGTGGACACTAGGAGCCACACTCTGGTCTTTGCCTCTTAACTGTGGAGTCACCTTCCAGGCTGCTGCCTTTCCCTGATTTTTATTTTAAGTGAATAAAGAGAGATGGTAGATGGAAAGCACCAGCACTGACACTGGGCCAGCACAGAGCAGCGTTTGTGGCCAGTGGCAGTGCTCGAGCACGTGTGTGTGTGTGTGTGTGTGTGTGTGTGTGTGTGTGTGCCATCAGTTGAAACCTAATGTCTTCTTCAGTTGCTCTCAACTTTAGGTTTTGAGACAGGGTTTCTCACTAAATCTGGAACTCACTGGCTCAGTCAGATGTTTTGGCCAGAGATCCCCAGGCATCTACCTATCTCCTTCTTCCCAGATCTGGGATTACAGAATCGTGGGAATCCAAACTTAGCTCTTCTCCAGCCTCCTGGCAATTGCTTCTTGAAACAGTCTGTGCTCCTAACTCTCTTGAGTGTCATGACAAATACTATTGAAGTGGTGTTACTTCTAAAATTTACAGTGATAATCATTATAATTAGAAAACAGTTTAAAGACACCTGTAGAGTATTTGGCATAATCCTAACACCTCTCTGGATATTTTAACTTTGCATAGTGAGATTATGAATTTAAAGAATGCTGCTCGGTTGAGCTTTGATGCTGCAGATAATGCTGATAAAATTATTCATGGCTTGAGGTCAGTATTTCCATTTTGATTAAACCTCAGGAATGGCATATATAGCTTGATCATGCTAGCCCCTTTTGTCCTGGGGATACTTTTATCCCTGCCTATTGTGTTAACTACATTGTCTAACTACATCAACAGGTTGGCAGCCAAAGTACATGACTTGAGACTGAAAATGGACCCCCAGACAGAGTTATTAATTTAGCAGGCTGGCAAGCCAAGGATAGGTAAGATTCTGCACAGAGCCTTACCAACCTAAGACAGAAGTGCATTGCTTTTGATAATGCATATTCCACTATGGGTAAGGAAGGTATTCTTGTCAGAACAACCTAAGACAGTTTCAGTCTGGTTTATGCAATAAAAAAGGGAGTGATGTGGAGAGCCTGGCAGGAATAGGCCAAGGACATAGGAAATAGACTGCAGGCAGGAATCAGATATTAGACAAGAACAAAGAAATAATTTCAGGCAGAAATCTAAATCCTAGGCTAGAACAAAGAAGTAATTTCATGCAGAAATCTGAATCTTAGGCTAGAACAAAGAAGTAATTACAGGCAGGAATTTAAATCTTAAGCTAGAACAAAGAAGTAGGCTTCAGGTATGAAAATGACTTTGGGCTAGGACAGATATTTTGGTCATCCTGATAAACCCTTAGAAATAGTGATCACAGGAATGATCATGGGACTCTGTTTATTGTCATGCATGTTCTTTGACTCTCTGGGTTTATTGTCTTGCTTGTTCCTTGACTATTTGCATCTATTGTGTTGTTAGTTCCTCAACCTAGAACTGACCTTAATACTAGTATGTAATTTTAACAGTATAAAAGCAAAAAAGGAGGAGGAGGGATGGGATAGAGGATTAATGGGGAGGGGGGAATGGGGAGAGGGAATAACATCTGAAATGTAAATAAACAAAATATCAAATAAAAAAGAAAAAAGAAAAGAAAAAAGAAACAGCTTATGCAGAGGCCAAGTTCTGCTTCTTCCTTTCCTTCACTTTTCTCTCTCTGCCTCCCCTTCCATTTCTATCTTTCTGTTCTTTCCCTCAATTTCTCTCCTTATCCACAGACATTTCTCTTAAGCACTGGAGCATCTTTGGAAAAATGTAAATGAAAAGAAAGCAAGACATCTTTTGGTCCTGTAAACATGACCACTGAGTTAAATAAGGCTACTTTAGTGGTAAAATAAGGAAATGGAAATTAATCAGATTTTTGTGACATAATTCAAAACTGCTGGCACCTTTGCAAGTAGATGCATTTTCCTTCATAGTGAGACACATTTTCAAAATAGAGTAGTTGTTACATATAAATGCATCCCTCCCCTATTTCCTCCCCCTTGGAAGCATGGTCAAAGCAGCAAAGAAATTGCCCAACCTTGACCTCTATGTGATTTCCATGGCTGCTCTGAGCCCTTAATGACTGGTCATTTGGGAGGGGTCAACCCAGTCCCCTGCTGCTGTGGGGGTAAAAGGACAAACTGAGAAGCCATTTGTATCATTTTACAGTGAAAAGTGTTAAAGATGGCAAAGTGAGGGCTTTTTGAAGACAGCTCCCAGGAACATTAGGACCCTGAATATCTGGCCTGCTGACCACTCATTTCAAGCAGTCATTTTCTACCTTGGATTTCCCCTCTCCCAGCTGTTTGTGTTACCCCCACATCTGCATTCATGTAGCACCTGACCTTTCTTTAGCTTCTTCTCATATTCCTGGGACCAGCAGATGAATGTGGCTTCCCTGGTTTTCTCTTCACATGATCCAATCTGCCCCCATTCCCTCAATAGGCTGGTCAGAGAGTAAGGCTGTTCCCATCAACCACCTCCATTAATTAATTAGTGTATTTAGTGGTGACCAGAGACCTGCTCATCTCAAAGCTCACATCATACTGATGCTGAGCGATGGCCTTGGTGACAGGCCATCTGTATTCCAGTTGGCCTTTGTGTGTGTGAATGTCACTTAAGTGTATGTGTGTTCATGTGTGTGGTGCATATGTATATGTGCATGTGGGAGTCAGAGGGTGACATCAGTTCAGGTGTCTTTTTCAATCATTCCGCACCCTTATTTTGAGATAGGGTCTCTAATGAACTCAGGTCTTCAGTCCCTGTGCTAGGAAGCATACTGTAGACTGAGCCATCTCCCAAGGTTCCAAAGTTCTCCTTTGTATGGCATGTTGCAATCTGACAGGCAGGAGTTGGCCAAGCATGGCTCTTGCTAACAGCCATGAGGTGTGATGTAATAGTTTATAGATTCAGCAACACAAATCTCAATTTCCCGTGTTCTGCGGTTTTCTCCTGTTGTTTCTGCAAGGGGCTCTGGCTGAATCTGTGAGGTGTTTGTAAAGCCATCCTCTCACAAATGTGACAATTTGTAATGTGGAGCTGGGCTTCCTGGATCTTCCGGGTTCAGTTGGGATTTGTCACCTTGCTGCAAAACCTTTGAACAGTGGCCTCCAATGGTTCATTATTTAGAAGTCCCAATTCTGTGAACTAATGTGTGTCCCAACAACCTCACATAAGCCACTTGCGTTTCTGAGAAAATGAACCAGGGAACTTCTTGCTCAACTATTTTGGCAATAAAAAACATATCATAAATGAGAGGGGAGAAGAATATTGTTTGCTAAAGGGCTGCTGGGGTGAACTGCCTCTTGGCCTTTTGATAGTGTCTTTGATATGGAAATGGCCAGCTGCTTGACCTTCTGTTCAGTGGCCCTTTTTGTGCAAAGTCAAATTGCAGCCCCTCACAGCAGCAATGCACCTATGGACGCAAACAGGATTTCCATTTTTTCCTATGCCTCCTCCCCCACCCCCACAATTGTTACTGCAAACATTTTTTCTTCCACTATTCACAAGAAAGACATCATGCTCAATGGGGAAAAAGGCATCAAAACATTTGTGACTCATAACGATTTCAAAGTATCAGTGACTTGTCTGTTTTCAGGTCTTCACTCTATTGGAGCCCTTTAAAAGTACTGCAATGTGAAAAAGCCCAAGGGGGAAAAAAAAGATTATTCATGAATGGAGCTTAGGGATACTCAGGTTCTCATTCTCCTCTTGCATTTGAAAGGGAGAGAGGGGGAAATTATCTCCCATTTCTTGTGAATGAAAGGAGAAGAAGAAGAAGGAGAAGGAGAAAAAGAAGAAAAGAAGAAGGAGAAGGAGAAGGAGAAGGAGAAGGAGAAGGAGAAGGAGAAGGAGAAGGAGAGGAACAACAACAGAGTAAGCCTATTTTATGTATTAGGAATGAGAGTACACAAACAAATGACTTTATGCACTCTTGGTATAGCAATGCTGAATTGGAATTAAGGGTCTCTTGACCACAGGAATTAGTGCTTGAAAGTGCTGTGCCAAAGCCACACTGGAAACAACAAACCTTTGGTTCCCCCGCCCCAACAAGCTGTTCTCTCTTCCTAGTGCTCTCTCCCCCCTAACTGGGCAATGAAGAACACCTTTAGCTTAGAGAAAGTTGAGGACTGTGTTGAGGGAAGTTGCTGGGCATCCAGATGCTGTGCTGACACCACTGCTTTGCTGGGCTTCAGAAGCTGGCTTCCTACTTCTGAGCCTTGCATGCTGTTTGTGCTTCAGGCATAGGTAGATCCTGAGTGGTAGTGGAGAAGCCACTCTTTCTCTGGGATGGTCAAGGGAATTGGAAGAAAGTGAAGATATAGATCAGAAGGTTTTGATGGGAGTAGATTCTGAGGCTCTGACTATGTGCCTGGCTCATTAGTCACTTTATTATTTTTTAATGAAAAAATTTTAGGGTCAATGGTATGGCTCAGTAGGTAAAGGCACTTGTTATGGAGCTAGATAACCTGGTTTTGATTCCTGAGTCCTACATGGTGGAAGGATACACACACACACACACACACACACACACACACACACACACTAATAAAATGTGTGTGTGTTGTATTTGTGGAGTATGGCTGTGGATATGTGTGCGTCTGCATTAAATCTTTCCTTGATTACTCTCCACTTTCATTTTTTGAGACAGGATCTCTCAGTAGACCTGCAATTAATCAATTCAGCCATGTGGGCTGGCAATGAGCTTCAAGGATTTTTCTCTATCCCCAAGAACTGGGGTTGCAGGCATGAACCACCATATTCAATTTTTTCCCCCTGTAGGTTCTGAGAATTCAATTCAGCTCCTCATGCTCGCATAGCTTTGTGTCCAGGAACTGCTTGACCAGATCACCAGTCACTTTAATCCCAGACTAGTTCTAAGAGGTTGGATGTTAAGAGTGACAGAGCCAGGCTCTGGGAATGGACAATCCTAGCTTCAGATTCTGGCTTGACAACTATCGAGGGAGCCATTCTGGTACAGACACAGGTTTTAAGAGTCTGGAAGCCTCGCCAGGCACTAACTGAAGGATGCTATGGCAGTGGGCAGACATGATGAGCTTCAGTGAGTGCTCAGCCTACCACACTCCTTTTCATTCCCACATACCAGAGAAGGGAAGGCAGGAAATGACCAGATTGTGATTTAATTTAGTTTTTCTTCCCTTCCCAATTCTAAGTCATGGCCCCATGGCATTTCCCCGTGTGAACAGGGAACCAGGGGTATTAATTACCCTTTAGGAAGTTTTCTTCACTACTTGGGCTTCAAGAATGTGGCTTCTGTTTTAATCTTAGTTGTAACAGGAAAAGGACAGCAACAGGCAGAAGAAAGAACAGAGATCATCTCATCTGACATTTGCTGAACTGTTCTCTCCCATCCTGAGCTCACACCTGTCAAAACATAATTAAGACCCTTCAGTAAATTACAATAAAAAAACACTGAACTATCTTCTAATCCTTGGTATTTTCACCTCAGTTTAATATAGTTGCAAGCAGTGTAGCAGTGCATTTTATTTATCTCATTGAATGCAAATCAATTTTGACAGACCACAAAGCAGATATTAGATATGATCATTTTCATATTTGTGTGTTGTGTGTGGCATATAGGTGTATACATGTCAATGTGGGTGTGCACATAAGCACACATTGAAGCCAGAGTCTGATTTGACTCTCTTGTTTTATGCCCCTCTGCCTTAATTTTTGAGACAGGGTATCTCACTGAGCCCGGAGCTCACAGATTCAGCTTGACTGGCTGGCCAGCCAGCTCCAGGGATCCCTGTTTGCTTCTCCCGCACTGGAGTTATAAGTACGTGCCTTTGCTTATAGTTCACTTTCCCTGAGTTTGGAGATTGAGCTCAGGTCCTCATGTTTGCACAACAACCACTTTGCCAACGGAGCATTCACCCAAGCTCAACATTTCTATTTGTAAAACAAATTCAAATCCACAATTACTCTCAGTTAAGTGGAAGAGTTAATAACAAGTCCATTCCTTTAAGCCTTTTTTTTGGATCCACCCACTCATTTAACAAATACAAACTGTACATCTGTCAAATATGAGGCACAAGGCCAAAAATAAAGGTTGACACAAATCTGCAGACATTCGTGGATCCAAGGACAAGGGCAATGGACTTGGTCATACAGCTGACACATACGGTTTTGCCAATCCAGAGTTAAAAAAAAAAAAACAAAACAAAAAAACTAAACAAACCACTTTTGAGCTTTCCAAAGGTAGACTCCAAAGATCCATAGGAGAATTCATTTCTATCTGATGGTCTGTCATCATGAAGCCAGAGGAGGTACCGAGGCTCAAGAAGCAATCAGTATTTGATTTTAACAGAGGGCAGGAGCACACAGTGTATTTGACTCGGGCCTCTTTCTGCCAGGCTTCCATGGGATCAGAAAGATTGTGTTCCACCAGTAACAATGGCCCTGGCTCACCAAGGTCGTAGATTTAGTTCAGAGAGGCCTCGGAGAGCTCAGATCTCTATCAGGAGCAGGCCCGAGTGTTTGAGGCCCTTTGATATCTGGTTATCAGGATGAAAACAGGACTTCTGGTACTAGATACTGCTGACGAACCGGAGTGTGCCAGGAGTCTTTATGGCCATTCTGCCTGGAGTCAGCTTTTTAAAAGCATAATAAAAGAGAAGTGCAAAGGAAAAGATTAACTGGGATTTTCTAAGCCTTGAAGTCGCCATTCGGGTTTGGGTTTTGCACAAACTTCAAGTCCTTTGCTTCCTTTAAGGCTCCTGCTTGGGACACAAGACTATGTACACATCATCATGTAAATCTACATATCACCATCTGAATTATAATGAAAGGCAAACTGCAGTATTCCTACAGCTCCGGAAGTGTTTCTTAAATTTTATTTTTATTTGTGTGCGTGCGTGCGTGCGTGCGTGCGTGCGTGTGTGTGTGTGTGTGTGTGTGTGTGTGCAGAAACCAGAAGGTGGTGTCAGATCCCTAGGAGCTGGAGTTACAGGTGATCTGCCCCATCTGATGTGGTTCCATTGGAAAAGCAGGAAGCATGGTTAGTCACTGAACAAGCTCTCCGTGCCTTACTCCAAATGCTTTTAACCTTCTACACCTATAAGACTGCTTCACCTAGAAAGACTGCTTCTGTGAATTTGGGAAGGAATAGGTAATTTTGTCATATAAAATAAAGGTGCTATTTTGTAGTCATGAAAATATTATTTTTTGAGGCATACAGAATCACGTGAAAATATTATGATATATCATCAATAAGACATTGGAATTTGTGTGTAGTGCTACTTCCTTGTGAGGGCAAGGACTGACTGAGTTCAACCCCCAAATCTATCTTAAAAACATCATGCTTATAATCCCAGCACTGGAGAAGAGGAGTCAGACCCCTGGGGCTTGGTGAATCTCATGCCAGTGAGACTAGTCTCAAAAGACAAAGTGGGGGCTAGGGAGATGGCTCAGTGGTTAATACACAGTGGTGGAATTATCTTTTTTTTTGTCAAAACTTAAAAATGTTTTCATTAATTCTTTGAAAATTCTGTTCAATGTATTGTGATCATATCTGGTCCAGCCCCTCCTCAAAACCCCTCCTAGGTCCACACTCGTCTCCGTACCCCCAACTTTTGTACCTTCTTTTTACATAACATTTAGTAATCCATTGGCTTAGTTTGGTTTCTGTTTTTGTGATAGACACCATAACCAAAGGCTGAGTGCTGCTGCCAGTGAGAGATGGGGCAAGCTCTCTAGACCACCACAACTGGTGAGGGGACAGGGGCAGTTCTGCACAGTTCCTGGAATCCATGTGTTCCCTGGAGCCTGCCCTAAGGACATCCCCATGTTCTCTAGTGGTAATATGAGCCACAGACATCAACACTGACCCCTGCAGCTGCTGCATGGCCAAGGACTCAGACCTGGCCCTTAGCTGCTGCTTAGGCTGGGACCTCACCATAGCCCCAGGTTGCTGGGTTTGATACTCACAACAAGTGACTCCTTTCTACCCTTGAGTCTCCAGTTCCATCTCTCTTCATACTGCTCACGCTGTCTCACTTCTCTTTCTCTCCTCTCTGACCACCACATACTCACATTGTGGGGGATCCTGCTACAGACTGGTCATACAGCTGTTGGGCCCCTGGGTGATGTCCTTCATCCTTACTGTGTGGCATGGTGGCATGCTATGGTGGTCCTCAGGTCTCTGTCTTCTTCCTTCTGCACTGTGATGCCTGGTTTGATTTGATTTTTATGAGTCCTAGGCATAAGATAGCTTTGGCTGTCAAGCCAGGTATCAAGCTAGGATGAACAAAGGACTGCTGTCTGCTCTGCCCCTGACTGATATAGGAACTACAACATCAACAAGGTGTCTCTTTGCCCATTGTAGGGACACACACACACACACACACACACACACACACACACACGCCAACAGACAGATGGATGGACAGACATGACAGCTTGCCTCAGGATTCTTAAGAAGCAATTGATACACCGAAAATATCATGTTTAAGACATTCTCTGTAGAATCCCTGCTAGAGTTACAGTCCTTGGCCACACTTTGAAGTACTTTTGCTGTTACATGTTGGAGCACCAATCCTAGAATATTCCAGGTGTCAAAACATTGCTCGTTAGATGCAAATGGGGGAAGAGGCTGAGTCTGAAAGGGCAGAGAGGCAGATCCTGTAGGCACTGTCTATTACCCTGGTTTCCACACATTGCTGTGATATGATACTCTGGTGGGATGGCCTCATGTATTGGATTCTTTAACTGCAGCTTTGACTTGTGTAGCAACGAACATGCTTAGCCGAGACACACTTGTATGCAAGTCTCCTTCTGCAACTCATAATTACCACATAATTCAAACTGAAGTTTTCTCCCATAAGGAATCAGTATTCTACGCAGTAGCTACCCAGTTTCCAAACAGTGAAAACTCACCATCAACAGCTTGATTGAATGACCCACCCGGAATTGCTTGTACTTCATTAATGCTTTCCATAAATCATGGGGTTGACAGGCTACTGTCACGGACTCCCCAAATCTCATAATTGTGTTTTGTTTTTCTCTGGCTTCATCAGTTTCCTTTTGGATGCTGACAGCTTAGCAATTTTTTTTAAAGCTTATTTTTATTTTATGCGTATGGGTGTTTTGTTCGCATGCATGTCTGTGTAATATATGCATGCTTTGAGCCCAAGGAAGCCAGAAAAGGGAGTCAGATCCCCTTGGACTGGAATTACAGACAGTTTTGAGCTGCTGTGTGGATGCTGGGAGTTGAATCTGTGACCTCTGAAAGAGCAGCAGCTTCTCTTAAGAGTGGAGCCATGTCTCAAACCCTGTAAATGTTCTAAATACCATTTGCTACTCCAGTGGCTTTTGTTGAAAGTGTCTGTTATATGTCAAAACTCTCCTGAACACCTGGATTGTGTGTGTCCTTGGCTTTGCCATGTCTGGGCTGTGTGACCTTGTTAAGTCTCTGCCATCATATCTGAAAGAAAAAGTAAGATGTCTGTTCCCTAAGAAGGCTATAAGATAGCATGAAAGATGCAGGTAAGGAATATGGTGCAGTGTCTAGAAAGCACTAAGCACTCGATGTTAGTGATATTGGTTTTTCTAATAGTAAGACCCAAGAGTAGATTACAGACTGGAGGGCTCTCCCAGAAGATCAGTTGCAAAGTCACAGGGTACCTTATGTTCATTCGTAAGAGCGAAGCTTGGGGGAAGAGAAGAATTTGATTTATACTATTACTTGAGTTCTTTATCTCACTTAGTCAGGTGCTAAGGAAGGAGTGGTATTTCCCGTCAGTAGATCAGTGTCCCACGAGGGTTTGCTTTTACATTATCAGGACCTAGGACTGAAACAGCCTTGAATGGACGAATGATTAAAGAAATGAAGTAAAAGCAGGAGATTTTTGTTTGTAGCATGCTATATTATATATTATATACATCGTTGTACCTATTTATCCATTATTTATGTGTGTATACATTCTCAGATTATAAAGATAACACAAGAGGCTGGAGAGGTGGCTCTGTTTAAGAGTATTTGCTGCTTTTATAAAGGAACTAAGTTTTATTCCCAGCATCCACCTTGAGTGCCTCACAAGTCTCTGTAATGCCAGAACCAGGGGGATCCTATACCCTTGGCCTCTGCAGACATATGCATTCACATGGGAATGCCTGCTCCTCATAAATGTAATTAAAAAATAATAAGGGAATGTATAGTTTTTGTAAGAAATTAGAACTTGGTGTGATGACATATGCTTGTAATCCAACGCTCATGAAGCAGAGGCAGGAGGATCCCAAACTTGAAATTTCTTGAACTATGTAGTGAGTTCAAGGCTAGCTTTAGCTACATTGAGACCCTCCACAAACAAACAAACAAACAAACAAACAAACAATACAAAGTAAGTGAAGAAGGAAATTGTCCCCTAGAGTTCCAGCCCTAGAAATAAATAGTGCTAAGACTTTGCTATTTATTTTCCCTGATTAAAACACCACCACCACCACCACCACCACCACCACCACCACCACCACCACCACCACCACCACCACCACCACCACATGTCTTAACTTGTGTATGTCACCAAAACAGGCTCATCCTATTCAATATGTCTTATAATTTGTTTCTAAATTTAGATACAGTTCAGATATTTTCCTAAACTGGCTCATGTAGTTCTACATTATTTTCCAGGGTTGCATGGTTTCCTTCACAAGCTTGCAGAGCCTATTATCAATCCACTTTCTTGATAAATACTTCGATTGGTTCTACTTTTTTATGCTTTGATTACCTATGTACTATTTCAAGAAGTGTCACATGTATATTGTTGTCTTCCTAAGTTTCTCCTAACCCTGGATTTTGTAGGTGAAACATGAACACATTAAAAAAGATTTCGTGTTACACACCTCTTTGCATTTGGAAACATGCCTGCTCCAGCACAATGATGCCCCTACCCAAAATCAGAGAAGCAGGGCCAGCCGGTAACCTGGTACTCCTCCACTGAAAGAGGAAAAAAAGTTGCTTATAATGTGCCCACAGGGTGTTTGTGAATTGGATGTCTGGAAAGTTCCTTTACTGAGTAGCTTATCCTAGGCAGACCATGTAGTAGTTTTGTGGGGTAAATACCCACAGAGGGAGAAAGGAGATGCATCTTAGGTGTCAAATAAGATGATAGATAAAAGAGGAAAGGCTTCTTATTTGATATGCTGTCTAGGTGTGGTGTGACTAGTTTCCATAATGTGTTGATATGAGTTAGGGTGAGAAACAGAAAAGACCCTTTCTGTTTATAGGGGAAAATAATTTTGAGTCGAGCCACATCATCTCAGCATCCTACTCACTCTGACCCCCAGCCCAAGGCTGTAAAGTTTTATGCCCTGAAGAACAAACACTGCACAAAATCATTACAAGCCAGAACATCAGAGGCCTGCCTGTTGGGGTGAAGGCAGAAGACTGAGGAGAAAGGCCTGGCTCTGTGGCTCTGTGGAGCAGGCAGGGATTTTCAGGTGATTTACTGTGGATTGATTTGCAGTTTGTTCTGCAGCCATTGTTTGTAATATGCCTTGCCAGCTCATGTTCTCTGAACCTTAATTGTTCTAAATTAAACTATAGGGACCAGACAGCACACATTTCCACCAGATGAGCAAAATATTGTACCAAACTCCACAGGGATGTACCAGTCCCTGCCAGGACAGGCTTGAACTTGAGGGAACTGTCAGAAGGAACACACAGAAGGTCACTGTATGTGTGTATATGTGTATGTGTGTATATCTCTGTGTGCTTGTGTGTGTGTTTGTGAACATGTGTATTTGAGTATAAGTGCACATGGATGTGCCTATGAGGTCAAAGTTTACACTGGGCATCTTTCTCTATCATCTTCCTTATGTTTTGAGACAGGGTCTCTCACTACTCCTGGAGTTCATTGATTTAGATAGAATGGTTGGACAGAGAGCCTTGGGGATCTGGTTTCTATGTGCATGCATGCTCATACACCATCATAGATTTGTATGGCTATACACATGTGAACATGCTCACGTACATGTGCACATGCCATACACAGACACAAATGCAGAAAAAAACAAATGGATGATAAAGAAAGTTACACAAGGAAGACCATGAATCAATATCCTCCATTGCAAAAAAGTTAGGAAGACAGTATTATGTGTTTAGGTTCACAAAGAATAAAACAAAGACATATTAATAGCCAAACTAAGCACTAACATCAGGACAATGGATGTCTGAGGTGACAAAGAAAGACGAGTTGGATTCAAAAGGAAAACAGGCCTTTTAACTGTACCTGCAGAATTTTATTTCTCCAGAACAGTGTAATCAAACATGGTAACACTCATCATATGTGAGTGGTGGGGGCATTGATGTACTTCAAACACACAATGCCTTTCATTATTCTGTGTAGGCTTGAGTTTGAAGACTTTAATGAGAAGAACAAGCAGGGGCTCACTGGGCACATAAACCTGGGTCATGTGCGCTTGTGTTAAGTGCATTTGTCATTGTAGATTAATCTGCGTGGCTTTGATGGATTTTTGCATTCTCCTGATCTTTTGCAAGATTTCTTTTTTTCTTCCCAAGCACCCTGGGATCCTTTTCCTTCTTCTTTTGAGCATTCTTTATTTTTTTACTTTATATGTGAACGCATGTATTTTTATTATATCCACCCCACATGCCTTATCTCCATCTCCTTCTAGGCTATCTCCAACATATCATCTCCCCCAACTGATGAACTTCATGTCTTTTTTTTTTTTAAATCACACTGAATTCAGTTAGTACTGCTCACATGTATGTGGGTGTAGGATCATCCACTTGAACTGTTACTTTTTACTTTTTAAAATTGTAGAGAGAGGCCATCTCTTCTGAGTAACATCTGTGGGTTTAAATTTGCTTCAGGGTTCCTTTGAGACCATACAGAGTCTTTTTTGACCCCCTACTGAGGTTGGGAGAGAAGGTAAATATTTCTACTTGAACACTCCTTGACTCACAATGAGGTTTCATTGTGATAGATCCATTATAATCCGAAAACATCATAAGCCAAAAATGGGTTTAATACATCAGCCCTACAACATGATGCACACACTCCTCTGAATCTGCAGGGGACAGGGCCACAAGACCAACTATGGACCTCTCAGTCCCCGTATATCCTTTATCTAAAGTGGTACAGTATTGGCATGTAACCTCCTCACACCCGCCTGCATTCTATTCCTTAAGTTAGCTCCAGGTGGTTGACAATACAACGTAAGCATTGTGGACATTATTGTTTCCAGAGGAATGAAATGAAAGTCTGCAGATGTTCAATGAAGATACCATTGCATGTCCTGTCTGCATCACTGTAAGAGTTGGGAAAACTGTAGGTCAAAGCATGGTAAGTACTGGATCTGTTCGCATATTTATATTCTGAGGCTAAAGATGAATTTGAAAATGCTGACTTAGCAATCCCTTGCCAAGGTGGGCAGTTTCCAGCTTTCCACTCTGCTGCAGGGGACTCCACATGGTCATGGGGGAAGCACGGGGGGAATGGCTACCTCTGTCCATTTTTCTGACCTCTTCTGCTTTGGCAACCTCAGCTGGTCTGTATCACAGAAGTGGTCTCATCTCAGGGACAAAACAAACACAATCACCCTCCACTTCTGGCCACCTGTGCTCTTTATCCAGAGCTCTGTCTATCCCCACCTGCTCTCGTCAGTCTGCAGAATGACCTTCCTGCTTCTGGCCCTTGCTTTTCATTGGCTGTTGAGCACCTTCCTGCTTCTGGCCCTTGCTTTTCATTGGCTGTTGAGCACCTTCTTGCAGAGCAGTTCCAGTCAAGTGTATGTTCCCATCTGAAAACTATCAACAAATTTCATCTTCAAAATAAAATTGTGTTTAAAACAGTGCCTTTACCAGTCTCTTTGTCCATACCATGCCTTCCTTTCCCATTCCTTCATTCCACTCTCTTTCAGAAGCCCTGCTTTGTCTTTTATTTAACAGCCTGCAATTGGTTCTGTTTAACAGGTGGATTCTTGTATGGCATTAACCAAGCTCTCTCTGTCTAGAGAGTCTGCTAAAGTGTATTCTGATATTTGCCATACAAGGCTCCGGCATGCAGAAGCTATTGAATTAGTAATTTAATTAAATTGTTATTCACAGTTGGCCATTACACCTTTGTGCACCCCTTTGTCTGTATGAATGCAGCCTACTTAGATCTTAATCTCTTCAGTGCTGGGATAGCAGCAGTCATGTTCTGAGTGCCATTTGCTGGTGGGGCCTCAATAAACAGGTCAAGTAATGAGAATTCATATTGTGCATGAAGTTTGTAGCTCTTCAGAACCTTAGACTGTAGAATGAAAATTATAAAAATCATTTTATAATATATATATGTGTATATATATATATATTCTTTCTTAGGTTTCTTTGAAGGCATGGAAAGTTTTCTCTGAAACAAGCCAAGAATGTAGCCAGGCCAGTTTCAGGAACTGGCCAGCCATACAAAAAGGGGAGTAAAGAAGGTAAGTCATTTAGGTACCACAATGACTGGGCAGGGCTGTGTCCGGAGCAAGTGAGAAATAGTTAATCAGAAATAGTTGAGTAAGTGACAGGGTAACAGCTGAGAAATAGTTGAGCAAGTGACATGGCAAGACCACATTTTTTGAGAGGAATGGGTGTGCAGAGTGTTTTCCACACGACCCTGATTCACTTAGGTTGGGTTCTTCTGGAATGTTCTGCTGTTTTTATGTTATGTATCCTTGACAATCCCTCACCCCCCTCGCCACTCTCCTGGTTTGTGGTTTTCCCCTTTAAAAAGTCCCTTAGCCCGCCACTCTGGGTCAATCCAGCTCCTGCGTGAGTAAACGAATTGACCTTGGCCGGCCAACTCTCCCTAATAAACCTCTGCTGATTGCATCCAGGTACGGTGTCTTGCGATTTTTGGGTGGCCGTGACTTCCCGAGACTTGAGAAAGGGTCTCCCGAGTTTGGGGGGTCTTCAAGACCTCTCAGCGAATCTCAAGAATCAGAAACTGATGGCATGGAGTTTACATAAGGTAAACACAAATGTTTCATTGCCTGAGTGATTTGATTGTTTCCCGAATGAATGAAGCAGGTGAGGGGACTTGGGCTATTTTTAAAATTTTCTAAGCATTCAGTAGCTGTTGATTGTTACAGGTTACAAAGACAGACAAGCTAGGAGTCTTAAAAGGAATGCGGGTTTCTATCAGACACCATGTAGAACAGACTTTTTGGCTAGTACCATTTTTAGATTCCTTAGTGACAAAATGGTCTGTCTACAGGCAGACTGTACATCAGACATCCATATCCAAGTCATTTCTTTCCATTTCCTACCCTCCTCATGTTTTCCTGTAGAGTTTATCACCTTTGTTTTCATAAACATACTTACAGATGTATGAAGTGGTGTTGTACCCATGGATAAGTTTGACTATGGTTTTCAGACTCAACAGCAATGAAAAACAACACAGGTGTTGTGGAGGAGATGTTGTTAAGATCCCTCCCCCCGCAACTCAAATAGCAAACAAAACCAAAGCAAACTATATGCACATACTGGGCATAGATGGGATGAGATCCTGATCAAATAGGATTCATCTTGGGGAATGCAAGGAAACTGAGTGTTCTCTTAACATTTGATCCAGAACATGCTTCATGGCATTTGCCCAAATATTGTGGTTTAAGTACGAGATGTTCCCTCAGGGGCTTTGAACACATGGTTTCAAGCAGGTAGCATAGTTTTGGAAGGCTGTATCTTTCAGAGGTGGAACATTATTGGAGGAAATGGGTCACTGGGGTAGGTTTTTCAGTGTGACACCCTTCCCTTACTTCCTGTCCACTTTCTTCTTCCCGACTCTCCTTGCAATGCTGTAATGTATGCAGCTGCCTTATGCATCTGCTGCTGGGTCTTCTTTGCAAGGATAAACTGTAATCCTTAAAATATGAGCCAAAGGAAAGCCCTCCTTCCTTAACATGTTTCTGTTAGAAATTTTGCTAACAGTAGCTAGTACCCTGAAAAAGTTGGAATCTTCACCCAAACGTGTTCAAGAAATCTCAAATTGCCCAAACCTGGAAGGAACCTAATTGTCTAGTGAGTTCTTGGAGACTTTTCTACAATGATAGTGATGGTGTCTATCAGAACTTTCATTACTTTTTTTGAGATATGTATACAGTCATTTGTTTTTGCACTTACAAAGTCTTGGAATGATGCTGAATTTGAACGGTGGGACTTGGGGAGCTTGCTTGGTTCTCAGTTTTAAAGGATAGCACTGAACCATTTGTCATCAACTGTGATGTGCAATGGAGTTTTGTAAATGTCCTGTATCATAATCTAATCTCTCTCCTTCTCTTCTCTCTGTCTCATTACTTTTCTTTTTCCTTCTTTAGATCAAATTTTTCTCTATATTTAACTGGCTTAGAACTTGTGTAGACCAGGTTGGCCTTAAACTTGCAATCCTATCTTGGCCTCACCCAGCTTTTTATTTATATTCTGTGAGTTGACTGGTAGATCTCTCTGTCTGATGTAATCAAACTCACATTCTACCTTTTACACTTGAGTCTTTAGCATATTAAACATAGTTATTTAAAATTTCCTATACCTGGGTCATATCTAACTCTGGTTATTTTAGTAGAGTGTATATGTGTGTATGTGTGGATTCTCATATCTTTTGTTCTTTCTTATTCCTTTCTTTGTTTCTTTCCTTGTTTCTTTACTTCTTTTCTCTCTCTCTTTCTCTCTCTCTTTCTTTCTTTTTTCTTTTTTTTCTTTCTCCAAAACAGAGTTTCTCTGTGTATCCCTGGCTGTCACAGAACTTGCTCTGTAGACCAGGCTTTACTTGAACTCAGAGATCTGCCTGCCTCTGCCTCCTGAGTTCTGGGATTAAAGCCTGGCTTATTTTATCTTATTTATACATTTTATAATTAAAAATTTTATTTTAAATTAAATATGTCTGTGTGTCTCTGTGTGGGAATGTGCATGTGAGTGCAAATGCCTACAGAAGCTAGAAGAGGAGATCAGAGTTCTCGGAGTTGGAATTACAGCCAGCTGGGTGTTTCCATGTGAGTGCTGGGGACTGAACCTGGGCCCTCTATAAGAGCAGCCAATGCTTTTAACTGCTGTGATCTCTCTTCTGCCTCATGTTTTATAATTTGTGATTAAGAGCCAGATATCTTCATAGAGGTCTAAGGTAAATATATATGCATGTCTAAAGTGGGTATATTGATTTTTTCTAGATTTAGTGTGTGTGATTATAATCAGTACACATTAGCAGTTTCATTGTTGATGTAACGACACTCACTATAGTATTTTCCCACGCTTTTGTTCTATTCTTAGTTTTATAATTTTTATGAGAGAGCCAACACTTCTGAGACTTTCTAGGTATTCTTGCTTTCTGCTCTTTTATTCCATTTAATATTCACTAGCCTGGCATTAGGGTTGTGGAATGGAGACTACTCTATGTTGTCAGTTTTGATTTTTCTTTTTTGTAAAAAGATGTCATTGCACATGTATGTATGTATGTATGTATGTATGTATGTATGTATGTAAGTATGTTTGTATGTATGTATGTACTTATTTGTTTATTTGGGTGTGTATATGAATGCATGTGTGTTTGTGTGGTGTGTACTTATAAGTGTGTGGGTGTATGTGCCTCAGCGTGAGTGTGGAGGACAGAGAACAATTTGCTGATTTTCTACTTCCTTCATGAATAGCCTAACAATCAACTTCAGGATGTCAGTTCTTTGACAAGCATTTTTACCTGCTGAGCCTTCTTGCTGGACCAGCTTTCCATCCTCCCCTCTCCTCCTTTCCTCTCTTCTTTCCTCCTATCTTTATTCCTTCTTGTGATGCTGGGGAACAGAACCAGAGCCTTACTCATGCCTGGACACTGGTCTATTTCTGAGCTAACTAGATCCCTTTCAATGTAGACATGTCTAAGGGTTAGGCATAGAATGCTTCTTACCATTACCTCAAGATATCTATCTATCTATCTATCTATCTATCTATCTATCTATCTATCTAT
>JANHMN010000007.1:81728080-81738433 GCA_030674055.1 Rhabdomys pumilio
CCCTCTGGAAGTGTGAGCCATGATGGTGTGTCCCTCTGGAAGTGTGAACCATGATGGTGTGTCCCTCTGGAAATGTGAGCCATGATAAACCTTTCCTCTCTTGAGTCTTTCAGGTATCTTGTCATAGTAACAGGAAACTAACTGGCATACTAGAGTAAATAATACATCAGCTATCTGATATTGACGGTTAACTGATTCCTAGGTCTCTGTTACGTTAAATGAGATGTGTGGATACAAAATGATTTTTATCAACAGATTTGCAGCCTGGATAGCAACAAATGATCATCATGTTCATTAGAATATGGAATCTATAAAACTTGGTGACTCCCAGCTGGTCTAGTTTCACAGCTGAAACGCTGCACCTAGATTCCATGTTCTGAATAGATGGACATGAGCACACTTGGAAATCATTAGACTCAGGACACGACTTGGCTTAACAGAGTGCTGTTGGTTTAAGGCATTTACAATTACACCATTAAACTACGAACTTGAGAAACTGCAGCTCTTATAAGTGAATTAATGTGGACAGCAGGAGGGTATACAAGGAAATAAATAGAATCTGCATTTGGCTAAGTGATAGAACGAGGCTGAGTACAGAGGTGAAAGCTCTTCCTGTGAGTGCTTTCCAACTCAAACACTGATGCTCTCTGGGCCCTGAAGAAGAAGCTCCAGTTGCGTTTCTCAGGATCAGAAATGCTACTGCCAAGACTCCAGACTATGTAGGCCAAATACCAAAGTTATGGGAAGATGGTTTTTCGTAAGTGACTGTTAGTGTCAGTTAATTGTACAAATGTGACATATTAGTACTGAAGACAGCATGGCCTCACACCTATGGGTATTAGGAATGCTTGTCTTGTTGCTGTGCAAAACACTTGGCCAGAGCAACTTAAGGAAGAAAATGTTTATTTTGGCTCATTGTTTGAGGGCAGTGTCCACCATGATGGCAAAGCCCATAGTCTAACTTGCGTAGACTGTGAGGATTGTAGTGTCTGTGGAGTATGTAAGGATGTGGCTTCGCAAAAAGCTGTATAGTGAAGCCTCAGATGGAGGGTAGGTTCCTTAGGGTGGACTAAGATGAACATGATAACATAACAATTCAGCTCATAATAGCTGCTTGAGTTTAGCTGTCAAATTGAGGGGCTCTGAAGCCTCATTGTCAGTTCACAGCACATGCTCCTTGCTATCTCAGATGAGGAGGGTGGGAATCATCTTCAAGGCTGACCCTGAGCAGACTTCTTCACGTGTGTTATTATAGCGTCAACATTTAACGCTGATCTTATAATACATGCCTAATGCCATGTTAGGCATGTTTAGATTTCTCACTGAGGGATTGCTTCTAGAACTTGGAAGTTATAATGGAAAAATCACTGTTAGAATATATGATTGTGAGTTTTTGAAGAAAGAATTGTTCAGTATACTCTTTAGGGAACTGGAGACCCTGTCAACTGTAGAGAAACAAAGAAACTGATACTTTGGGAAGAAGACATCTTTCTTGGCCTTATAGTTTCAAATAATGTTAACGGCAAGAAACTCCTTCCAGTGATAACACAATTTCCTTTAGATTATAAGTAGACAATGCCAATGTGTTTTGTAAACTGCAAAACCTTGCTGAAATAAACTTATTATTCTCTTTGACTCTCTCAAGGAGAGAGTCACTACTGCCTCTCTCTTCCAATTTTGGTGATATAAAACATATATGTATATGATTATACTACATACAAAAATTGAGTACCAAGGGGCTGGAGAGTTGGCTCTATAGGTAAAGTTCATGATGGGCAAGCACAGGGACCTCCACTGTACCCACATAAAAACTGGGTATAGTAATATCCCTCTGTATCACCAGCCTGGGGTTTGTCTGGGTCCTAAGCTAGCTGGTCCAGTTGAAATGGTAAATTCTAGGATCAGTGAGAAAGCCTGGGTAACAAAAGAAGGTGGGGGAGGGAGTGATGAAGGAAGACACCTGATATCAGTTCTAGCTTTATGTGAACACATTCATGCCCCTTTCATAACAAGCGAAAAGCTCATTGTTATCTGTAATGAGTGGATTTCTGAGAAGCACAATTTTGGTTTATCTTTTTAGCATGGCTTGCAAAGAATATGTAGCCGCAGTGTGTTTCAGATGATGCCAGTTGCTGAGTGGAGTCAGAGGACTTTTGTGTCTCTGGATACAAAGGGCTTGATGACCTCTACAAATCCTCCTGGTTAAACTCAGTGGTTTAATGGTTCTTTGGCTGAAGACCAAACTCACATAATGTTCAAACCATAAGTCTCCAATGCTTCTTTTAAATTTAGCTCAGACTTGTGGAGTCATTATCAGCTCTTCTTTCAATTCCTAAAGTACAGACAATATTATTCTTGAGACATCAGTCAGAAGCCCGTGAAGCAGATAGGAATATAGTTTATTATTAATCAGAAAGACGGTCTCTGCTAGGCATTGTGACTCACATCTGTAATCCCAGCACCAGAGAGACTGAGGCAGGTGGATTGTGAGTTCTAGGCAGCTTGAGCTATCACAACCAACCAAGGAAAGAAGTAAAATCACTGAGTTAGACTTATCATGATGTGTTAGTTTGTATATGGAACAGATGTCTTGAATTTGGAGTGCTCCTTTCTAAACAGTCAAACTGTATTTTTTAAATAGTAGTTCTTTCTTTAACAAGATTTTAGAATTTACTTATACGTATGTGTGTATTTCTGTGCTTGTGTGTGCAATGACTGCAATGGCCAGAAGAGGACCTTAGATTCCATATAGTTAGAATTAGATGTGGTTGTAAGCCACCAGAGGAGGATTCTGTGAACTGAACCTAGGCCTTCTGTATGAGTAGCAAGCAGTTTTAGCCACTGAGCCCTCACTCTGGCCCCATGCCTTTTCCTTTTGATTGTTTTCTTGTCTAGACCTTGAATCGGGAAAAAAATGGTTTGATTTATGATTTCATGGCTCACTGGTTTTTTGAAAATAGTAACATTTTTAGGAAGCCTATTATGGATCAAGCAGAGAGGTAAGTGTTCTGTATACTGCTTAATTTATTTCTCACCATGACTATGAAGGCTTAAAACTTGCTCCATCCTCAGCTACACTGGACTCTGACTTTGGATAAGGGCTAACTTACAGCCACATAGAAGAGGTAAGGCCTCGGTGCCGCATAGCCCTGGCTAACATCTTGTCTTAGCTCTCTACTAGCTTGGGAAGTTGTTTGAGCTCCTTTGGGCTTCAGTTTCTTGGTCTATACAATAACATTGCTAAGAATACTAGCATTTTTACCTCTGAGGGCAACTGAGAGATTTAACTAAAAAATGATTACAATGCATGTACCAAACCATGACAGCTACTATTAAAGTTACAAAGCACATGCTGGAGCATGATAGCTTCTAGGATCAACCACTAATTGTTCTGCTTGTGCATGGTATTTATTTACACTAAACTGTGAATGACTGGTGTGGAACTATCTGCATTGTTAGGCACCAAGTAAACTTTTAATTGGGGATGAGAGAAGAATAAATGTTTTTCCAGCATTAGCTAATTTCTGTCCATTCTGCCTGGGACACCATTTGTCTGTCTGGTTTTGCTTTCCCTTGGTTAAGTTTGTAGGCCTCCTTCTTCTATAAGCACGTGCTTGTAGATGTGGGCACAGGAAGGTGGGAATGAGCCAAGTAGGCTTGAGTCAGTGCTTTCCAGAGTAGCACACTGTGTCTACTCCCTCACCCTAGGGGGAATGGAGCCACAGTGCTCTCTGCTTCTCTGATGGTTTACAGTTATGCATCAATGAAGGTGGAGCCCCCAAGAGAAGACCTTCTACTTTACCTTTTGATAGTGGATTCTCAAGTTTAGAATTGAGGAAGGAACTGAAGGAGACCACAGGGATGCAGGTAGGAAGGAAGGGAAAGAGGTTCCTGAAGGTGATGGCTTTTTGTTCCCAGAAGACTCTGTGGGGAGAAATAGTAGGAAGGCATGGTGATGGGCATCTAAACAGGACCAAATAGGGAAAGGGCTTGGCTGGGCTTCTCCTAGGTGACTGTCAGCACTCTGTCACAGAACCAGTGCCAGAGGGGGTCTGCAGCCATGAGAAAGTGACTCCAGGCTTTGTTCTTCATTTCCGGTACCTATTTTCTGAGGTTATTATCTCTTTAACTAGGCACTGAAGACCCTTGACTGAGTCCTTTAGCTACTTTATTGAAAATGAGAGGGACTGTAGTGGACTGGGAGATTTCAGAGTTGGTAAGGAACTTCACTTTCAAGCATGAGAACCTGAATTGATCCCTGGAACATATGTTAAAAATATCCAGGGAGGATTTATCTCAGAATTCTTCCAGCCTTTCAAAGAAGAGCTAATACCAATACTTCTCAAATTGTTTCACAAAATAGAAACAGAAGGAACATTGCCAAATTCATCTGATATGGCTACAGTTATCCTGATACCTAAACCACACAGAGATTCAACAAAGAAAGAGAATTTCAGACCAATTTCTCATATGAACATTGATGCAAAAATACTCAATAAAATACTTGAAAACTGAATCCAAGGACACATCAAAAACCTTCTCTACCATGATCAAATAGGCTTCATCCCAGGGATGCAGGGAATGTTTTACATATAAAAATCTATCAATGAAATCCACAATATAAACAAACTGAAAGAAAAAGAGTCACATAGTCATCTCATTAGATGCTTAAAAATCCTTTGACAAAATCCAACACCTCTTTATGTTAAAATTGTTGGAGAGGTCAGGGATACAGGTGAATATCTAAACATAATTAAGGCAATACACAGCAAGCCAATAGCCAACATAAAATTAAATGGAGAGAAACTTAAAGCAATTTCACCAAAACCAGGGAAAAGAAAAGGTTCTCTACTTTTTCTGCATCTATTCAACATAGCAATTGACATTCTAGCTAGAGCCATAAGACAACAAAAGGAAATCAAGGTGATACAAATCAGAAAGTATGAAGTCAAAGTATTGCTATTCGCAGATGATATAATTGTATACATAAGTGACCCCAGAATTCTACCAGAGAATTCTGACAGTGGATAAACATGGTCAGCAAAGTGGCCAGATACAACAACAACAACAACAACAACAACAACAACAACAACAAGAAGTCAGTAGCCCTCCTTTAGACAATGATAAACAAGCTAAAAAAGAATTAGGCAAACAACACCTTTCACAATAGACACAAATAATATAAAATATATTGGTGTAACTCTAACCAAGCAAGTGAAAGACCTGGACAACAAAAACTTTAAGTCTCTGAAGAAAGAAACTGAGCAAGATCTCAGAAGAGGGAAAGATCTCCCATGCTCATGGATTAGTAGGATTAACATAGTGGACATGGCCATCTTACCAAAAGCAATCTACAGATTCAATGCAATTCCCATTAAAATTCCAACACAATTCTTCACAGACATGGAAAGATCAATTCTCACCTTCATATGGAAAAACAAAAATCCAGGATAGGTAAAACAAGTTCTTTACAATAAAAGAACTTCTGGAGGTATCACCATCCCTGATTTCAATCTGTACTACAGAGCAATAGTAATAAAAATCACATGGTATTGGCATAAAAACAGAGAGGTTGATCAATGGAATAGAATCAAAGTCCCAGAAATAAACCTACACATCAACAGACATTTGATTCTTGGCAAAGAAGCCAAAACCATACAATGAAAGTATCTTCAACAAATGGTGCTGATATAACTGATGTCTGCATGTAGAAGAATGCAAACAAATCCATATTTATCATCCTGCATCAAACTCGAGTCCAACTGGATCAAAGGCTTCAACATAAAAACAGACACACTAACACTAATAGAAGAGAAAGTGGTGAATAGCCTTGAACGCATTGGTACAGGAGACAATTTTCTTAACAGAATACCAACGGCTCAGGCTCTAAGATCAACAATTAATCATGGAACTGAAAAGATTCTTTAAGGCAAAGGACACCATCAAAAGGACAAAATGGCGGCCTACAGAATAGGAAAAGAGATTCATTAACCCTATATCCAACAGAGGACTAATATCCCAAATATATAAAAACTTAAGAAATTAGACACCAATAAACCAAATAAACCAATTAAAAATGGGGTACAGAGCTAAACAGAAAATCCTCAACAGAGGAATCTCTGATGTCTGAGAAGCACTTAAAAATGCTCAATTTCCTTAGTCATTAGGGAAATGCAAATCAAAATAACTTTGAGATTCCATCTTATTCCCATCAGAATGGCTAAGATCAAAAAACTCAAGTGACAGCACATGCTGGTGAGGATGTCAAGCAAGAGGAAGACTCCTGTTTGGGGCTATGGAGACTGAAGTAGCCATTGCTGGTTGGAGTACAAACTTGCATACTCACTTTGGAAATCAATCTGGTGCTTTCTCAGAAAATTAGGAACAGGTCTACCTCAAGACTCAGCTATGTCATGCCTGGACATACACCCAAAAGATGCCCTTCCATACCACATGGACACTTGCTCAACTTTTTCATAGCAGCTTTATTTCTAGTAACCAGTAATTGGAAACATCCTAAATGTCTCTCAACGGAGGAATGGATAGAGAAAATGTGGTTCATTTATACAATGGAATACTACTTAGCTATTAAAAACAAAGAAATGAAATTTGCAGGCAAATGGGTAGAACTGGAAAAGATCATTCTGGGTGAAGTAAGAAGAAAGACAGGCATGGTGGTACTCACTTACAAATGGACGTTAGCCATAAAGTATAGGATAACCCTGCTCCAGTCCGAAGATCCAAAGAAACTAAATGATGAGGCGGGCCCAAGGGCAGATTCTTGAATCTTTTTCAGAAGAAGATATAAAATAGATATCAGACATGGATGGACAGAGTGAACTGAGTGGGAGAAGTGTTAAGAAGAGGAACAAGAATGGGAATCAGATGTGGAAGGGGGAGTGGGAGAGGCATGGGAGATAGAGTGGAAATTGGTGGGTGTATGGGCATCTCTGGGACAAGCTAGAGACTAGGGACAGGGAGGCTCCCAGGAGTCTATCAGTGTGATGCTAATTGAGACTCCTAGCAGTTGAGGCTATGGAGAAGCCATGTCTATTAGCCAGGCTGAACTCCCAGTGAAGGAATAAAAATAGCAGTCCACCCACAAAACCTTAGATACACAATTTGTCCTGCCTACAAGATATGAAGGGATAAAGATGGAGCAGAGATTGAGGGGATGGTCAATAACTGGCCCAATTTGAGACCCGTGACATGAGAGAGAGCCAGACCCTGACAATACTAATGATACTCTGTTATGCTCACAGATAGGAGCCTAGCACAACTGTCTTCCGAGAGGCTTCATCCAGCAGCTGATGGAAAAAGATGCAGAGACCCACAGCCAAACATCAGGCAGAGATTGTGAGTCTTGTAGAAGAGTTGGGGATAGGACTGAGCAAGCTGGAGGAGTCAAGGATACCACAAGAAGACATATAAAGTCAACTAACCTGGGCCCATGGGGGCTAATGGAGACTGAACCACCAAACAAAGAGCATTCAAGGGCTGGGCCTAGGTCCCCTACACACCTGTAGCAGATGTGCAGCTTGGTTTTCACATGAATCCCAACAATTGGAGCAGGGCTGTCTCTGGTTCTTGTTACCTGCCTTTGGATTCCCTTGTCCTAGCTGGACTGTCTTGTTGGGCTTCAGTGGGAGAGAATGTCCTTATTCCTAACACATCAAGAATGTGTTAGGGTGTGTTAGTACCCAGAGGGGATTTCTTCTTCTCTGTGGAGAGGGGAGGAGGTAATGGGGAGAAGTACTTATGAGGGTAGGACTTCAAGGAGAGGAGGAAGGGGGGATTCAATATGGATGTAAAGCAAATAAATGAATTAATAAAAAAATCCAGGAGTGGTGGCACACACTTCTAATCTCAGCTCTGGAGAGATGGAGACAGGTGGATTCATGGGGGCTTGCTTGCCAGCAAGCTTAGCCTTATGGGTAAGCCTCAGGTCAGTGAGACGGTATGTCTCAAGAGAACAAGGTGGACAACACACAGCATGTACACACACAAGTTGGAGTGAGAGACTCTTATCAAGCATCCTTTTCTGTCTCTGGAGATGGAGATGAGGACAAGAAAAACACAGCCTGGAAGGAAGGAGCCAGCCTTCTTAGGCTGTAGCTTTCCCTAGGATGCTTTAGCTTTCTTCATGCATTTGTGGGGAGGTATGAAGTCCAGCACAGGTGTCTGCTTGAATGTGGACTGTATCACAAACCTTGCGCAGTGTCACTGGGGACAAAGTGAGTCTTTGGGATGGGGATGTTGAACAGCATCTCTGGTCTCTACCCAGTTGACGATGACAGCACCAAAGGTTGTAACTAACAGATCTAGACATTGTCGGATATCCCCTGCAGGACAGAATTATTTCTGCCGCTGAGAATTGGAATACAGAGGGGCAGCTGTCCTTCAGGAGATACTCTGGGGCTTGCTTATGTGCTTATCCAAAGATGCTGGGTTGCCTTGCTCTGACTTTGAAAGTTTACCCAGTGAATGACAGAATCTATCTATCTATATGCTTTTCTTTTGCACATATGTAGTGTGTGTGTGTGTGTGTGTGTGTGTGTGTGTGTGATCATGTTCTCTGGTAAGTTCCAAACATTTTCAGGTATTGTAACTTCAGGTGTCCTACTGTCTGATGATATATTTTGTGTTAAATGTGGAAATGTACCAAATGGGCAGGGCTGGTGCCAAGTCTGACTGCCGGTTACGGTGTCTGCTATGGTTTGAATATGATTTGTCCCCTCAAAAAAATTCACGCTGAAATTTAATCTCTATTTAACATATTAAATGGGTGTGAACTGAATTTGACTATGATGCGTACAATTGGAGCCTTTGAGGGGCGGTGATTAAGATTATATAAAGTCACTAGGTAGAGTCCCCTAATTGAATAGTAGTGGCTTTATAAAAAGGAGGGAAACCATCATTCACATGTGCTTCCTGTATTTGCCTTGGGACTGTCACAGCATGAAGGTCACCAGCAGATGTAGCTGCCTGACCTTGGGCCAGACTGTGAGCCCAAGTAAACCCCCTTTCAGCATAACTTAATTATTTAGTGGTACTATGATACTAGCAACTGGAAAGAAACTCAATGTCTTTGCAAGGAAAACAGGACCATGGTCTCCCTGTAGCTCCACATCCCCACCCTGGGAAGTGGTGACAGTTATATGTGGAGGGAGCTTGAAAGTGAGGACAGAACCGTACTCGGGACCAATTGGGAGCTTCAAGATCAGACAATCCATTCTGTCTTGTGTCTATGGCTGGGACAGCTGTGGCGATGCTGTTGTAAACCCAGGGATAGGAAGGCCAGGCTTTACAGAGGAGCCAAGCTACCTGGAGCAGCAGAGTGCCTCTCATGATGCCAATCCAAAGTGCCTCCTTGCTGGCTGCTGCATGCTTGGATGTGGTTACAATGGTAGGAGTGGCCTTCTAGGGAGCAAGAGTTGGGCCAGGCAGACTACAGCTAGAGCAGAGGCTGGAAGTTTCTGCTGTGAGTTTTTAGTCACTGTTTAAGGCCAAGGTCCTTTGTTCATCTTTATTCTCTATATCCAGTCATTCAACAAACATTTGGATGTCTACTATACTGAGGCACAGAGCCAGGTCTACAGGCAAGGGCATTTGGGCTAAGCAAGAAGAGTTCAGAGCTTATCCTTGAACCATGTGGACTGAAATAGAGGATCATGGTTTATGGGCTCACGCCTCATAGTTTTTAGTGGCTGGCTGTGGTTGTCCAGAAAGCACTGGATTGCAACAGCTCTTGAGGGCTTCTGGTGTTCTTTCTCAGAGGCTATATGTGGGCTGGGCTTGGTCAGTAGGCATCTGCTTGCCTGAATTTGGATCTCTAGAACCTATGTAAGAATCCGGGTGTAATGGTACATTCTTGTAGTCCCAGATGATGGGAGATGGGAGATGGGAGATGGGAGATGGGAGATGGGAGATGGGGGATGGGGGTGGGGTATGAAGGATGGGAGATGGAAGGCAAAAACATGCAGATCTCTAGAAGCTGTCAGGCCAGTTAGCCTAGCATTCATGGCAAAATTCTAAGGCTAATGAGAGACCCTGTCTCAAAACAAGCAAGCAAGCAAGCAAGCAAGCAAGCAAGCAAGCAAGCAAGCAAGCAAGCAAGCAAGCAAGCAAATAAAAACAATGGTGGAAAGCATATGAAGACAGATTCCACTCTCCCCACTCCTCTGAAGTACATACACTCAGAGACACACACACACATAGAGGTGCACATACAGAACTACACATACAGAGTCACACATACGCAGAGTCACACTCACAGAGTCACACACACAGAGGGACACACACAGACTCATACTCACAGAGACACACTCACAGAGTCACACATGCAGAAGGACA
>JANHMN010000007.1:81738443-81773918 GCA_030674055.1 Rhabdomys pumilio
ATGCAGAAGGACACACACATAGACACACACACAAAGGCACACACACAAAGGCACACAAAGGCACACAAAGGCACACACACACACACACACACACACACACACACACACACACACTAAATAAAAGACTGAACTTCCCGTTTAGTGAATCTTCCCCCTTATAAGGCCAGAACTTGGGGGCAGGTTGCAGTGTTTGCACAGTGTCTTTAAACATTTAAACATCCTGTCCCAGCCTACTGCGGTGACAGGCTCCCAATGTGAGCCGCTAAACAGTTTGATTCCTCCCTTTCTCTCAGCCCTCATTGTTAATAGCATTTGTCTAGACTCTCCCAAGCTATCTCTCCACAAAATAACAAAAATATTGACAAAAATAATGGAAAAGATGGTTATTACCCAGCTTCTACCCCCCACCCTGTCTCAAGTTGTCACCATAGAAGATAAAGCTTATTTTATGGGACATTCAACCCACCCCTACCATTTCTGAAGTAAAGTTTATTTGCACAGAATAACAAAGGCAACTTTTTATCTGTCACATTGCCTGGAAGAAATACGATCCCCTCTCTTGTTTCCTATTAGCCTTCTCCTTCCTGGTAAGTTCCCACCAAACAGCACACAGCGTCTGCTTACTTCACAGAAATGGGGTTCTCTGCTTTTGACCTTCCCTCCCACTCCTGTAACATTCCAATTTGCAGATGCTCTGTCACTTTCCACCATTTTAGAGGGATGGAGGTGGAGGCACATTCCCAGGCTGGATCATCCATATCTCTGGCCCATTTTTTTTTTTTTTTTTTTAACAAGGCTTGTGGGCAGCTGGCTTTCCTGCGTCAACGGGCTTGTCCGATAGCCATTCTTTCATGCTTTCAGAGGCGCCGGCATTGATCAGTGGAAAGTTCAGAGTGGCTTCGGTAGCGGATTCCAGACAAGGTCTGCACTAAATAAGCTCAGAAACAAAGAGTGCTACTTCCTTCCTTCATGTACACAACACCAGTTCTAAATTCCAGAGTCTGGGAACTGGGGTGTTTTCCTGTGTATGTGTGTGCCTGTTACACACAGGATGGCTCCTCTTTCTGAGAAGCTGCCTCAACATGCATCCATAGCTGTCTTTTTAAAAGAAATAGTCTGAAAATGATGGAAATTGGTAGACTGGAAATGTTTCAGGTGTGCAATGCTAATATTTAGACTTGACTAGAATCTATTTTCTCACATATATTTTAATTGAGTGAATTTCCCCTTCAAACCTCTTTCCCCCCAGTAATAATTTTGCAATTTCTTGATAAATATATATAGAGAACAATCTTTTGCTTTAAGTATGAAAGAGCCATTTTCCCCTCTCTTCAAATGGCAGTGTGATAAACCACACACCCAATGAGTCCCTCAAAGATTATTGCTATCGATTTCTTTCTTGGAAACGTGGGAACGTTACCAGATGGGGTGTGAGGAATAGGTGGGTGCAAATGCAGTTTATTGCTTGTTGACTAAAAATCTGTGAGAGCCTTCACTGCCCCCATATCTGTGCTGCATGCAAAGATGGATTTTTGCTCCCAAACCTGTTCTTATACAGGGAATGTTTATCGTCGAAAGACATAAGCTTCGTGACAGATTCAAAATACGTGAAGATCCCAACAGTTTATTTTGTCTGGCTCATTGCAACTCAGTGGTATTTGGAGTTCATGTCATGGATGAAATTTATTTAGCATAACCACACTTCTATTGTGTCTGTTTTCCTCAGCACACCCTTGATGATGGCTCCTCCTGCTTCCCTGATGTCCTTCTCAGGGAAGCGTTAATCGAGTCACCTCAGGTTGGAGGAAGCCAGTGCCTGGGCCTCGGGGAGGCACCCATTAGGGAAAGAAGCTGACCTTTCACCCCTCTCCTCCTCTTTTTAATGATTCCTTCTCTAACCTTCTGAGGAGATCTTTCATGCCCTTTGACCCCTGTTAGAAGAGGAAAGCTTAAACAGCTAAAAGGACTTCAATATGGAGGCTTGTCTATCAAGCTAAGCTCCACATGCCTTTTAGGAAATGCTGAAAGACAGGAGCCTCAGCGTTCAGTGCATTAAGAAGGCAGATCCCAAGCCCAACACCACTTTCTCCATTTATTTCAGAGACAATCCATGTTTCTGCGGCGAAACCGGCCTTCTGCCTTACGGTTGCCTGTCAGTGCTATTGGCACCCACACATCCACACGTCTGCAAGTGGCATCTAATGACAGTCTTCAGACAACATGAAAACTGTGTGCTCTTTGAAAAGGAGCAAGGGTGATGCACCTCAGGTGGGGGCCCTGTATGCCACTCTGGAGATCAGACTCACTTCAGTAAGCTAGAGATGCGCTTCTCAGAGGTTGACGCTCTACTCTAAACTGGTGAGAAGCAGAGGGCTGTCCCGCAGATCCGTAAACAGGTTTCCCGTAGTCAGGACCCAGAAATTAATGGTATCTAAAGAGCTTAGAGTGGTTTTGTCCCCCTTCAACAAAATACTGCCTTGGATTTTGTTTCACGTCAGGGATGAAAGACTACACAGTGTCTGCCAGAGGGAGGAGAGTTAGCCACACCCATCTTTCCTGCTCAGAGCCTGAGCTAATATCCAGCTTATTATCACTGAGTAGTCTTTTTGAATGTATGTACATACTTTAGTTTATATTTTATTTTCTGCCACACTAGGCATTGAACCCAGAGTCTTGTGCCTGCTAGGCAAGCACTCCACCATTGGGCTACACTGTTGGCTATTTTTTTTGCTTTTTCTTTTGAGACAGGATTCTGCTAAATTGCCAGTAGTAGTCTTGAACTCACGCTGTAGCCCCAGCAGGCTTTGAGCTTGTGATCCTTCTGCCTCAGTCTCCCTGGTATTTGGGCTGATAGATCTGTGTCACTATGGCTGGTTTAGGTAATTGTTCACTTCCTATTATAAGATTGAACCTTTCTCTTTGCCACTAATGCACTTGTTACTTGTTGTTGGATATCAAATCTTTCATAATGGAAGGCAGAGGAATAGAGTTATGACTGTTCTCTTTAGAGGTTTCAGAAGTTGGATGTACTCAGCTTAGCAAGTAGTGGCTGGTTATATTTTCCTTTCTATGGGTTTTAAAATGTGTTATGTATAGACAATGCATTCATTACCTGTCTGCTGCTGTCACAGAATACCATGATCAAAAATAACCTAAGGAGGAAAGAGTTTATTTTGGTTCCAGAGAGACAGAGCCCTCCATGACAGGGAAGGCGTAGCAACAAGCAGGCATGGTGACAAGAGCTGGAAGCTTGCTGATCATATTTCCGTTCATACACAGGAGAGGGGGGGAAGAGAGAGAGAGAGAGAGAGAGAGAGAGAGAGAGAGAGAGAGAGAAAGATAGATAGATAGATAGAAAGAGACACAGAGAGAGACAGAGAGAGACACACAGAGAGAGACAGAGAGACAGAGAGACAGAGAGACAGACAGAGAGAGAAATAGGATCAGGCTGTAAAACCTCTAGAGATTTTGTCTAACAAGGTTGTGTAAAGGGTCAATATCTTCCTTAAACTGGGGACCGAGCCTATAGGGGGCAGTTCTGATTCAAACCACAACAGGGGAATGTTATAAAGCAAATATCTTGAGTTTTTCATCATGAATACATTTATACTTATTGAAGTAATTTTCCGTTTCCTCCTTATGGTGTCTCAGAGCAACCAATGTTCTGCTTTCTGCCTTTGTAAGCATGGTTCTCTTCGATGCTTCATGTAAACAAAGCTATGCAACATCTCTTGCTCCATGACTGATTTATTTCACTTAACACATTGTGTTCCACTGGGTCTGTTAATATTATTGAAAGGGGTCAGACTTCCTCCTTTTAAGAGACTAAATAATATTTCATTGTTTGTATATGCCACAGTTTCTTACTCCACTTGTCTGTTGACGGACAGCTAGTTGCTTCTGTATTGTGGTGGTTGGTTTAAACTGCCAACTTGACTCATCCTAGAATCCCCTGGGAAGAGGGTTTTCATAAGGAACTATTTACATCAGGTTGGCTGTGGGCTTGCCTTGGGGACTGTCTTGATTGTTAATTGTAGAAAGACTGATCCCGTTGTGGCACCATTCCCTAGGCAGGGGGCCTTGAACAATGAAAGAAAGGAGGAGATAGCTCAGCACAAGCAGACATTATGATTGCATTCAATCTTCTCTGCTACTGTTATTTTAATTACTTCTGTTTTGCAAGATATTTTGAAGTTAGGATGTGCACCTTGCATTTTGTTCTTCTTCAAGATTTTTGGCCATTATAGGTCATTTATTTTTCATATAAACACAATATAATTATATACATTTATTTTTTTAAAAAAGCACCGTTTCATAAAAATACAGAATCAGTATACTACTTTGGGTCCATTTTAGTGATATTAATTTTTCCTGTCTGTGACCATGAGATCTTTTGTCTTTTTCAATTTCTTTCATCATTATATCCTGGCTTTTAGTATGCACACCTCTTTTTTTTTTTAAAATTTACTTCATTACTAAGTTTCTCATGATTTTTGATGCTATTATAAATGGGACCACTTTTCTCGATCTCATGTAGCTCACTGTAAGTGTATAGACACACAACTGATTTGATTTGTTGACTTCGCGACCTATAACTTTACTGAGTTTGGTTTTTTAAATCTGAGTTTTGCGTATGCATGTATAAACGTGCGTACACATGTGTGCACATGAACACTGTGGGTTTTCTGAGATTGGGTTCCCATTGGCCTGGAGCTTGACGATTGGCTATGCTGGATCCAGCTTCAGAGGTCCTTCCATGTCTGGCTCTCAAGTGCTGGGCTTACAAGCTTGTGCCATCATGCTGTTTTATTTTTCTGTGGGTGTTGCGATCAAACTCAGATCCTTGTGCCCTGTAGCAAATACTTTACTGACTAAAACCCCTCTTCAGTCCCTGAATACATGACTTTATCTGAGTTTGTCCAGGAGATCTGGTCCTTCTTTCTGAAGCAATACACTATCCATTTTGGGGGTTTTGTACATCCTTAGACTCTGAAAGACAGAGTTGTTAAACTTGGTCTTCAGGTTCTTGTAGTCTCATTAGCTATAAACTAGCTCACTTTTCTAGTGCTTTGCTAAGATACCCTGACAAAAGCAACTTAAGGGAATGAGGATTTATTATGGCTCACAGCTGAAGACTACAGTCCACCGTAGCATCTATTACAGCAGGGAAACTTTTTGATAATGATGGACAAATGGCATCTGCAGGCAGGAAGCAGAGAGAGATGAAGGCCTGTGCTCAGCTCAGTTTCTTTTCTTCATTTGGTCCAGAATCCTAGGGATCTTGCTACTCAAAGTGGATGTGTTGTCCCACAGCAATTAATTAATATGCTAGTCTTCCCAGCATGTTGAGAGTCTCATCTCCCAGAGGAGTCTAGATCTCATAAAGTTGACAATTGAGGACAGCATGCAACCTCCTTGTGCCTCAAAGTTTCTTTACCTGCTAAAAGCAGGGGAGTATGCCTCCTTTTTTTTGGGGGGGGGTTGTAGGTATTAGATCAGATGATAAATGTAAGAATCTCAACATTGGAGGCTGAAGAGATGGCTCAGCAGTTAAAATCACTTGTTTTGTTTTGCAGAGGGTCCCAGTTAAGGTGTCAGCACCATATTACGCTTACAATTGCCTGCAACTCCAGTTGCAGTGAGCTTCTCTGGGCGCCAAGGGCGCTGACATACACATGGTTCACATAAACTCATGTAGACATACATAAATACATATAACAAAAACAATAACTAAACTAACTAGCTAGGGGCACGCTGACAGATAGCTCAGGGAACAGTCGCTTGTCCCACCTCTCCTTCCCTTCCTTAATGTGCTAAATGAATTAGGAAATGATCTCAGAATTGAATTTTAGATTGAGTATATATAGGATTGGAGCATTAATTGGATCCAACCCTACTCTATCTATCTCTCCCTTATGGACAAACAACAACAATGACAAAATCATTTTCCAAGGGAGGCATGCTGAGTTCTTGGCTTAGGTGGTGAAATATTTCTACTTGCTTATTGCATGATGACTTTCTTGCTTAGTGAATAACTTTTGATATATACATGTGTGTATGTCTGTGCACATGTGTGTCTGTGCATGTGTGTGTGGTTTGTGTCTGTGTGCATGTGGTTATGCATGTATGTATATGTATATATGTGTATGTATGTGCATGAGGGGAGTCAGAAGGCTAATATATTAGAAATAAGTGCCCTGTGAGTGATTCTTATCATTTAGAGCAATTAGTGTTCTATGATTACCATGAAACTGGCAGAACACAGCACTCAAAAATCACTATGCAGATTACAGGCATGAGCAGGGTGGAAAGGGGTTAGTGAGAGTTCACGCTTGAGTAGCAAGAAGATGGACTGGATGCATTTGCATGCCAGAATCTATCAGCACAGCTATATTCTGCAAAAATCCCTCTTTCTGAAAGGGAAGCATTCAGTCTATGGGAGCGGAGGGAATGGACCCTGCCCCGTCAATGAACCTTGGTTCGTGCAGATTCTCCTGCCAACTTCCAGTAGAACTAAGGTGGTAGACATACAGAGCTGGTACTGAGTTCCATAAGTTGATGGAATGGAATTAGAATTCCGAGGGAGCCAATGAAAATGACATGCAAACATTGTGGTCATTTGTTATCATTATAAAATGTGATAATGTCATTGCTGACTTATGGAGATGATGACCCAAAAGGCCGTGACATTATGACATTACATTTTATCAATAATGAAAAATTGCTGCTCTTGCATGGTGATTGGTGCAGCTCAGGTGACAATGGAAGGGGGCTTCGAGCTTCTCCGTTAATGCCAGGCTCAAAATGGAAAAAAGACCAGAAGTTAAAGATGTGTTTGATAGCCAATGCGGAGGGGGGTTCGCGGGGCGGGGGTTTGCGGGGAACCTTGGCATGTTTTCTTACTCTACCTGCTGGGGAAGCAGGAGACCTAGCCAACCCAAGAGGTTTAATATTCATTAGTAAGTCTCACTTCTACATAACTTCAACGGTTGTCAAGACTGCCTCCATAACAGGTTTCCAGACACAGGGGAAAACGACTTAGCCAAAGAAACTGTGAGTCAACTGAGCATTATTTCAGGGAAAGGGTCCCAGGACCTGGCAGATGGCTATCAGGCCTGAAATAAGGTACAGCTGATGTGGAGACCTCAGTTAGCTTATTAGCTTGCTCTTGGATGAGACCCTAACAAAAGTTTGCTGCCTGCTGAGACATTTATGCAGAGCACCCACTGTTCAGAGCACATCCTGGACAAAAGATTGTTCTGAAGCTTTCAGGCCTCAGATGGCCTAACTGTACCTTTCTGGCCATGATGAATGTCAAAGCTACACTTGTAGCTGGTATAGAAGACATGCAAGCCCATCAAAACTGTGGCTTCTAAAAAATGCTTGGTAGATCGTGCCAAGGTGGAATGGAACCATGTGGTAACTCATATTTTTCTCTCACATTTGTTCTATTAGAGAGCTATAAAGAATGGGCTACATGTATAAAATGTTAAGTCTTAGCCTTCATATAAAAAAAAACTGAAAGGAATGTAAAATCTTTAGATTTGAGATATAAAATAGATTTTCTTGCCTTTTCTATTTTATGCAGGTATTTCATGGTGGATATATAAAAATACCTATTTGTGATGTTTGTCCTCTTTGGTCTATGCTTCTGCTTAGATTTGGAGGAATTGATGTCAATATCGATTTTTTTTTGGGGGGGAGAGAAGTAAACTGATAGCTCTGGATCTCCTCCCTGTTTCTGAGGTGTGTATGTGTATATATGTGTTCATTTGTGTATTTGTGCATGTATGTGTTGTGGGTATATGTGGTTATGTATGTATATGTGTGCATATGTATGTGAATATGTATTGTGGGTATGTATATATGTATATTTGTATACATGTGAACACATGCTTAAGTGTATATGCACATGTACATGTGTATTTGCTTTTGTGCACATGTGTGTATACATGTATACATGTTTATGTAAATATGTGCGCTTATATGTATGTGTGCAAGAGTATAAGTGCATTTGTGTATTTGAGTGTGTTTGTGTGTGTATGTGTGCATAATTGTATGTTTACATGTGTATATGCACATGTGCATACATGGTATATATATGTGCATATGCATGTACATGTGTATATTGTGTACATGCATATGTATGTGTGTGTATGTACTTGTGTATATGTGTGTACATGCACATATATGTGTATATGTGTACATCTGTGCCCCTTGGTTATACCTGCTTAGTTTAGCATGGTATAGCATTTTGGGCACTGTGTTTCCAAGCTGCAAGCTATCTCCCTGTGCAGATGTTGATATGACTGTCTCATGGTGGTAAGTGAGGTGGAGTTGCTGTAGGGTTGGGATGAATGTGTAGGGATTCCAGCCAAGCCTTCTTGCTGGTGCTCACAGTACAATCTGTCCTTTTACTGGTTAGCAGTTTTTTCAAGGCCTCTGGGCAGCACTGACTCTCGTGTATGCCCTGGCTCTCAGCTCAAGCCTTACCCTGACCGTGACACATTGATGTGTCTGTCTTGATGCTTGCCATAGTATCTAGTGCATTTTAGAACTTAATACATGTTGATGCTGAGAGCAGTGCTAGACGGAAACCCTTGATAGTTCTCTATCAGGCCAAACATTTAGGGAAAGCCAGCACATTCTTCCTCTGACTGGAGAGGAAACATCCTAGGCTGCGGACCAACAGCACCAATGTTACCTGGGAACCTGCTAGAAACACAAAATCAGAAGCCCTGACTTGTGACCTAGCAGTCCATGTGTGAGCATCTTTGCAGGTCATCCCAACAGGAGCTCAAATTTGAGAGCTATTGGCTGAAGGGAGTACTCAGATTTCTTTTTGTTAGTGCAGCATTAAAGGAAAACTGTCAGTAAAGCTATCGTTAAAAAGAAACATTACATTTCTAACTGTTATGGTTTGTATGCTTCATACTTCTGAAAGAATGCAGAAGAGATGGGAAGGCAGTATGAGGCCAGGGATTACTCTGCCTTACCTCAATCAGGTAAGCCCATGTAAGTGGCTGGACAGATGGACAGTTACATGGTACAGTGGAGTTCAGACAGGCATAAGGCTATATTTCCCTTCAAAAAGCGCGGCCTGATGTTCAGTGGTTGGCTTCTCACACCTCTGGTTTAAGATAGTACTCGATGGTGAGTCTTACCACCATCCTGGTGCTTCAGGACTTACCAGCTAAGCTTTACTGACTCTCAAGTGATCTGAAAGGTTCAGGGTGCTTTGTTTCGATGCCCAGTTCTGTCTCTGATGGGCATTGTAGCCCTGGAGGGTACCCAGAATCTTTATCTGATAAGCAACTTTCTTATTTTCTTTCTCTCATTCCTCTATCTCCTTTTCTGCTACTTCTTCTCTACCTCTTCTTTTCCTAGACATCACCACCACCCCCATCATCACCACCACCATGATAACACCACTAACGCCATCACCATCACCATCATCCTCATCATCACCACCACCCCCATCATCACCACCACCATCATCACCATCACCATCATCACTACCATCACCATCATCTTCATCTTTGCCACTCTGGTACTGAAAATCGAGGTATGATAAACTGACATCCACCTAGATTAAACAAGTTGGAAAGAGCAATTACGTAGGAGGCCAGATAAGGACTTGACACACTCGCTGTATTGTAACCATGCTTCTCAGGTTCTTCTGGTGTGAACTCTGCAGTAGCTTTGAATGGCTGTAGCTTTGACTGGGATAGAGGAGGATGTCTGTCTGTGCTGGGGCTCTGTTTCGATGGAGTGAGCTGTGGCATTCCTGCCTTTTAGGATGAGCTCACACAGTTATCCTCCAGCTCATAAAAACACGGCTATAGGAAGTGGCAGACTCGAGGTGTACACAAATCCAACTACAGTGTCCGGGAATGCACACTAGTGCTTTGTGGGAATGGAGAGGATGGATAATAGGGATGTCCAAACAATAGAGTTGAACAGTGAGGTTGCAAGGGAGTCTTTAAAAACCTTCAGAGCTCTTGTAGTAATGCTTAACGTGGATTGTTTCCTGAAGGGGTAGAATCCCAGGACACCTGCCAAGATGTATTACTTAATGTCCTCCAGTTCTTAAAAGTTCACTAAGCAAAAGGGGGTTATTCTGAGCAAGACATTTGAATGACGGCAGAACAAACACCTTGATGTATAAATCCCAGGCCTTTAACCCCTTGGCTGTCAGATTTCAATATTTCTGGTCACAGTGTTAAATGCACTTTAGTACCCACGTCAGAGAGCTCTGAAGAAGCAAAAATCAAAACATGCTTCTTTATTTGTACATGGTTAGTAGTTGTTTAAATCAGTGAAACACGGTGACTGCCAGCAGGTTTTCCATTCCTGGTGTCACACTCTCAGAATAATGAAACAGAACCCGGTTCCTTTGTGACTTGTAACACGCTCCAAGTGACTGTTACTGTAGCTCAGCATCTCCTGCCTTTAAAAAAAAGATAAACAAAGAACATGAGGGCAACACTCACAATCAAGATGCAAAGGGCTCAGGAAATATGGGCTGACGAGTGACTCGAAGACCCCTTTGTTTAAAATCATATGTGTGTATGTCCGTGGAGGGTGCACCTTGTCATTGTCTGCATCATTAAAACATAGACAGAACCACCTAAGGCAGACTGTTGGAATGTAGGGCAGGGACCAGGTGCTCTGTTATAGGGACTCAGGACTGAGTGCTCTGTCATGGGGACTTGGGACTGCATGCTCTGTTATGAGGACTCACTGTCACCTTTCGGTAGCAGCACTAGCCTTTGTTTGGTTCTGTGCAGTTCAGTAGACATGTCTTCCATCATAATGGCCTTCCTGACAGCAGATGGGCGGGGGAGAAATGACTGGAGAAAACCATTTTCCTTTCACACACTGAGTAATTATTACTTGAAGTGGCCACAGTGATGGGGTGGGCACTGTTACCAAGGACTCACCCCGAAAGCTTCCTGTGATTCAAGCTCACTGTACCCTTTGTCAGTGTCCTGCAGAAGTCATGGCTTAAATTTTTACCTCTTTAGAAATCTGTCAAGCCTCAGAAGGAGGCAGTTTTATAGATATTTTTAGGTTTCTTATGGGGATCCATAAACTAGATTGACCAGAGCCCAAGCAGGTTCTACTGATGTCCTCTTGACACGTTTCTCTGCCTGGCTGGGCACTGCAGCCATGACACTGTGGAGAGGGCCACCATGGGCCATCGATGCGAGAGTGGACAGTGACAGAGGAAGCTGGGCTTCCTGTCAGGACATGCATCACAGGATCCGGGGAGTATGAATAATGACCCTGTACCTCTTGGGCCTCAGGAACCAAGTGTTCTTTATATGTGCATAGTGTAGCCCCTGCCTATTGCCAAAGCCTAGGTTCATTTTCTTTATGTAGGTCTAGCCTCAATGTTGGTAGACTGAATATTTAAGATAAAGATCAATGTGAAAAATGTGTCCAAATCTGTGACAGTGAACATTACCCACATGCATTAAGCTTCCTGTGGGGAGATGAGCAGTGGAGAGGGTCGTGTCTGGGGAAAGGTGCCTGTCTCAGAGCTCTTGCTCTCTTCTTGTTAAAAACACTAGTTTTTGGAGGCTGGGAGATGGCTTAGTGGATAAAGTGCTTGCCAACCAAGCCTAAAGCAGAGGGAAGGGGTGTTGTTATGATGATTGGTACACCAAGAAGTTATAGCATGGACTGAAAGGTATTTGAATGTTATAGTGTGCTTTCTATAACTGTGATAAAAATGCTAACCAAAACCAACTTGGGAAGAAATAGTTTATTTATCATCAGGTTACAAACCATAGTTGAGGGAAGCCAAGGTAGGAATTAAAGCAGAGGTCATAGAAGAATGTTGCTTACTGGCTTGCTCAGTCTGCTTTCTTATGTAACTCAGGACCACCTGCCTAGGGATGGTACCACCCACAGTGGACTGGGCCTCCCCCTTATCACTCAGCAATCAAGAAAATGTCCCTCAGACATATCCACAGACCAGTCTGATGGAGGCAGTACCTCAATTGAGATTCCTTCTTCCCAGGTGTGTTTACATCTGTGTCAACTGAACAAAAACTAATCATCACATGGATGCTATCATTAGAATGCACATAGATCTCCCTAAAATAGCTAACATGGAAATTTTACTTCTATTGTATTGACAAGGTGAGACTGTTAAGAGGTGAATAGAGTCCTCAGGCTCAGCCCTTGTAAGTGAGATTAATAGCAAATAAAGCTCCATGTGCCTATCCAAAAGGACTCTGTCACCCTTTCCTTCAAATTCTTACTCTGGCCTTGCTCTGATCCGAAGGCTCAGAAACCTAATTCACAGTAGACTGCTGCTTCTCAGGACACTGGCAGTGGACAGCGCTCGGCATCCACACTGCTAATTATGCCAGATTTAGTCCTGGGGGCGGATAGACTTTAGAATTATGCTTCACATGCTTATAAACTGGTTTCTTAGATGCCAAGGTATTTATGTATTTAATTGCTATGTTTAAAATCCACATAAATGTGAGAAGATATACCTGTACTGTCAATGATCAGCTATTGGTGAATCTCTTCAAGAACTAGGCATAAGCATTGTAAAGATTTTTGACCCTTATAGGGGAATGAAGTGCTGCCTAGAATAGCCTTTTACAGTTGTTTAGGAATTTCTTATTAACCGAACCTTTGTATGCCAGTATTTAGGATGGTTATACAAACTATTAGCAAGACTTCCTTCAGATTTATCTCCATCATGCATGTATCACTCTGTGGCATGTTACTGTGCACTTATCAGTCTTCCTTTGGTAGTCACAGAACCCAGTAATGAAGAACTGGGGTTGTGGGGGGAACTGGTCCCAAGGGCATGATCACTGGAGAACTGTTCCTGTCCCTCATTGGCTGCAGCACTTGGAAGAATGGATTCTGCACCTCACCTGGGGCAACACAATAGAGCTGGTTCTGCTGGTATGTGTATAGGTGAGCCAGCCCTGAGGGCTTGAGAGTGGAAGAGCTGGCTCTGCCCCTTGCCGGTTGCAGCATTGGATGAGCTGGCCAGGGCAATGCTGGAGATCTCACCCCATTGGTGCAGGTGCAGAAGAGCTAGAGGCTGACCAGCTCAGCTACCACCCAGATCTCCATGACACAGGGCAACAGCAGGATATCTGAAAGGAGTTTCACTGAGGACACAGTATTGACAGTATAGCAGAAACCAAGGTCTAGAACCAGGATGACACTGAAATGAATACTTGCAAGTGGACAAAGGGTATACTGTGACACCGTGACTTAGTACAGCCTCCAAAATGTGATTTTTTTTTGAAGAGGAGGTTGCCAGGGTAGAGGATGGGTACAAAGGGACAGAGAGATGAGTGGGATTGGCTTGCATAATATGAAACTCACAATGAAAATTAATAAAAAGTTAAATAACCCCATTGATCATGGAGTACAAAATTTAAGAGCTCAAGAACAATGTAAGTAAAGGGTGTGTGTATCTCTTGCAGACAGTTCACCATTAGAAAGACTGAGTTCAAATGCTGTTGGTGAGTACTCTCTGGCTTGGGCTCCTTTCTGAGCAAGGCTGGGTGAGCACTGTGAAAATGGTTGTGAGATGAGTGTTGGGTTAATTGCTCTTTATGGTTAACCTTAAGAGAGGAGATCACCAACTGTGGAGGTGAACATCAGGACAGCTTTGGTTTCCACAGACCAGCAGCACATACAGGAGATGGATGGATCACGTCTTTTTTTATTGTAAACTTGCTTTTTTATTTTGATTCTCTTTTTTTATCAGTCTGGCAGCAAATACCATTCCTGACAAGTTTCTTGTGCACCGCGCACCAGTCTGCGTGGTTGATGGAGAGGAATTGAAGCCCCTGGGATAGATGGAGGGAGTCGGAACGGATGAGAGCTGAATGGAAGTGGGCTTGCACAGGGAGAGTTACTTCATTTCTCCACCATTTATACCTGACAGAGCTGCAAGATGGGAAGGAATTGCCTACATTCTGTCCTCCTTTCTCATTCTCTGCCTTGTTCCAGCAGGCAGATGCTCAGTTCTTGGTGGTGGCTTTGTGGGTTTCAGACCCCAAGGCTCACAGAGAATCTGTAGGCCACTTCTGAAGCCTCGGAGATAGAAGACTCTGGCAGCTGCAGGGAAGCCACAGTTCTTTCATCACCTGGATGGACCGAGCTTAGAGTTAGGGCTCAGACATGGTAGGTCTTCCTAGTTCCCTTCTCTCTTGTCCCTGTCCCCTAAATATGTCAGAGGCCTGTCTATTGAGTTCATCTGAGACTAGTTTCTGGTTCTTCTTTGTGATCATTAGATCAATCTTCCTTAATGAATATGGTCTTTATAAAAACAGTGAAATACTTTTCAATGTAGTTTGACAAATATGCTTCAATATGTACGTCCGTACTCAAAAGTTCTCTCATTAAATGCTTTTAGCAAGTCACGAGTGTCATGAAAATCTATGAAAATGATAGCACTGAAATGATCCATCTCAATCACAGAGATTAAATTAATCTCTGAGTTCTTATTTTATTCATCTATGTGTGTTGTGAATCATACAATGGTTAGAATTTCAGTATCCCAAGGTAATCTCATTTGGTATAGGGTTTCAAAGCCTTATGAAACTTGCCGAGCTCATGATATCCATTGATAGAGGGCTCATCATGTCTCCTTTGTCCACTGAGACTGCTTCCACTCACCTTCATGCCTTTGTTCTTCTTATGTCCTGTTGCTTAAATTGCCCTTTCTCTCTCCTCTCTTCTGGCCTCCAGCAGAGATATAAAAGCAGTCATTAAAATTGTATTTATTTTTCTCAGGAGCTGGCTCAAAAGCCACCTCCTTTGGGAAGTCTTTCCTAGTATTTCAAGTTGGTTATCTCACTGGAGGTGTTAGGATGTCCCTTAAGGGATGTGGACAAATTGAAAATGTGACAAAGTTGTCCAGTCAGTCATTGAAACCTCACTCTGTATCCTATCTGTTTATAATATATACAATGATTTCTCTTCAAGTAGCACAAAGAAACTACCTAACGTCAACTTTCTTGGGTAAAGATCAAGACAGATGCTACCTTTAATCATCCTCTAAGGTCCAGAAATAGTTTAGTTCTGCACAGATCAGGTCAACAGAGGTCAAGGCAGGTGACAAGGATGGGCAGTAGAGGTTGAGTAGGTAAGAACTCACCTCTGAGGGCCTTCCCAATATCTCTTAATTAGTTTTTATTGTTACCATAACACAGTCTGGCACAGTGGTCCTCAACTTTCTGAAGCTGCAACCATTTAATATGTTTCCTCATGTTGTGGTGACCACAAATCATAACATTATTTTTGTTGCTACTTCATAACTGTAATTTTGGGGCTATTATGAAACAGAATGAAAAATCACTGTATTTTCCTATGGCCTCTTGTGTTTTGCAACCCATAAGTTGGGAACTGCTGGCCTGGAGTCATCTGGGAAGAGGTGAACCTTGCTTGAAGAATAACCTTGATGAGACTGGCCTGTGGTCATGTATGTGGAGTCTTGCCTTGACTCCTAATTGGTGTAGGAGGGCCCCAGCTCTTTGTAGGAGGTGCCATTAGCGGACCTGGGCTGTAAGAGAAAGCTAAATGAGCAAAGAAGAGTGAGCCAGGAGGCAGCATCCTCTTGGACTCTGCTTGAATTTCTGCCTTCCCTTCTCTCTCTGATGGACTATAACATGTAGGTGCAAAACAAACGAAGCCACCCCTTCTTAAGTTGCTTTTGGTCGTGACTTATCACAGCAACAGAAAGAAAACGAGAACAGGATCCCAGTCACTGTGCTGGCATGGTGGTCTGTGTCCCAGATAAGTCATTTCAGATCCATCTTAATTATTGTGGATTGCAATTGCCTTGAGAAAAGGGACGGCTTCACTAAGGACTTCTTTGTTACTGAGTATCCCTGTTTGCTTTCTTTTGATGTGATAAAATGCTGACCCAAATCGTCCTCGGGGAGTGTCTTAGTTAGGTTTTTACTACTGTGAACAGATACTATGACCAAGGCAACTCTTACAAGGACAACATTTAATTGGAGCTGGTTTACAGGTTCAGATGTTCAGTTCATTTTCATCAAGGTGAGAGCATTGCAATGTCCAGGCAGGCATGGTGCAGGAGGATGTGAGAGTTCTTACATCTTCATCTGAAGGCTTCTAGGGAATGGTTGACTTTCAGGAAGCTAGGAGGAAGATTTCAAAGCTCACCCCTACAGTGACACACTTCCTTCAACAAGGCCACACCTATTCTGACAAGGTCACACCTCCTAATTGAGCCACTCTTTAAGCCAAGCATATTCAAACCACCACAGGGAAGGAAGGACTTATTTATCTTATAGCCATCATGTAGGGAAGTAAAGACAGGAGCTAAAGGCAGGAACTTGGGGAGGGGAACACAGGAACGGGAAGTAGAGGCCATGTAAGAACATTGCTTACAGGCTTGCTCTCAATGTCTTACTTATGGTGCTTTCTTATATACCCCACAATTGATTATTTGCCTAGGGATGGCACCACCCATAGTGGGCTGTGTCCACCCACATCAATCATTAATCAAGAAAATGTTCCACTGATTTGCCTATAGGCCAGTCTGATAGGTTGTTTTCTCAATTGAGACTACTTCTTCTTGGATGACTTTTTTCTTGTAACAGGTTGACCAAAACCTAACTAAAATACTGGGTTTCTTTCCCAGTGGGCATTCAGTCTTGACCATAAAGAATGTAACTACAGATAGCTAGAACCCTATAGGTTGCTGAGGTCTTACACCCTTGCTGGATGGCTGAGTTCATCTCCTGGGCTCCTGATCTGCTACGGACTTGCTTGTTACAGTGCTGAAGAAAGCTTATAAAGTATGATATTATCTTCATGTTCAGTTTAGCCTTGAGGTTATCGTATTTCTTTCTTTCTTTTTTTTTTTTTCAGAATTTGAGACTAGATTCTGAACAGAACAGAGGCTCTGTGAAGAGTGAGAAAAATCAATGACTGAATCAAGCCTTAGAATAGATGCAGGACCAAGGAATGAAGATGGAGTCTCAATATAACCTTTTGGGCACATTTAATGTGGTAGTCCCAGGCTCATGGATCAATGTGAGGAGACCCTTCCACAATAGCTGGAAGATGATGCCTGATTTCTTTGGTGACCTTGGACACCAAGATACCAAAGCTCAGGGCTTCTTTGGCCCATCCAGTTATCAAGTTTGAATCAGTCACTTCTTCCTCTGCTCTTACTCACTACTGTGCAGCTCTGTTGAGGACCTGAAGTTGACTTTCTATGCCCTTTCCCCCTCCTTCTTCACACCATTGCTTTTTAATTCTTATAATTGCCCATTAACACAAGTCTGGGAAAAAGCTTTTGAACAACTTACTGCTGGGATAAACTGCCTCATGTAAGGTCAGAAGACCAGACCTTAGATATGCTTAATCTTGAGTTTAGGCTTTTTTTTTTCCTAGCATGAGATTTTTTTTTTTTTGGATAGGCTTTATTTTATTTTATTTTTTGAGACAGTGTCTTGCTAAGTGTGATGATTACTATTGATTGTCAACTGACAGGGTCAAGAATCATCACCTAGAAGATGAATCCCTGAAAATGTCTGTGGGAGAGTTTCTAGCTTAGGCTAATTGATGTGGGAAAATCCACCCTAAATGTGATGGCACCATCCTATGGGGTGCTGAAATGAGTGGAAGTAAGAGGCAAGCTGGTCACCAGCATTCATCTTCCTCTGCTTCCTGATTATAGATGCAATGCAATCAACTGCTTCAAGCTCCTGTCAACACACCTTCCCTGCCATGGTGGACTGTATACCCTAGAACTATGAGCTTGAATAAACCTGTCCCCCAGATAGTCTCTTTTGTCAGATATTTCATCACAGCAAAGAGACACATCTAACTAATATTCTGAGCATCTTACACTGGTTTTGAACTGGCCATTTAGCTACATACTTCTCTTCTAGCTGCTGGGATTACAGGTGTGTCCCACCATACCAGCTGACATTAATGTTTTTGAGGCTCTCATTGCCTGGGAAATGGGTGTTGTTTTAAGAATGGAGACTTTTAAGCCTATGTATATTCCTTTGGTTTGTGGCTTTGGATATATTTTTGGGGCTATGGGTTGGAAGAGGAGGCCTGTAGAGGGAACAGTGCCTCTTCCCTGCCAACTCTAACTGTTACCAGAAAAGAGGTAAGTGATTACATTGAAATTTAGCTTTCCCAAAATATTTTGTTTGTTTAATTAAAACTCAGCTATTTAAAACCTTGCAAAATATAATTTTCTTCATTAAAAAGAACTTGCTGATTCCTTATGTCTCAAGCTGCTGCAACATAACCTTTCTTGCTCTGTTTTCACTCAAGATATAATATCCTGTCATGCTTAAATAAGGTCAGCCCAGAGACTCAGGAAGGGTAAAATCTCTGTAAAGATCTGCATTTTTGTCTGTGGGTTTTGCTGTGTAGAGCAAGCTACCCTAAGATAACCCAAGGCAGAATTGCTTCCTGAGCACATGCAATTAGCCAAGAAGGTGAATGGGTGGTTAGAGACCCTCTCCCACCTCTAGCTGAGAGCTTTTGTTAATGGTGTTTTAGGTGATAAAATGGTTGGCAGCTATGTATTATCCATGTGGAAAGAGTATACTTTTTGCAGTCAAGATATTTACTTTTGGTCACAATTTTGTTTTAAATCATAATCTATTAGTTACATTTCTATTGCTGTTATCAAGGCCACTTATAGAAGAAAGAGTGCATTTCAACTCACAGTTCAAGAGGGTTAGAGTCCGTGATGGCGGGGCACAAGTAGCAGACATGGTGGCCGGAACAGCGGCTGAGAGTTCACATCTTTAACTGTAAGCAAAAAGCAGACAGAATGAGCTAGAGTTTAAACTCTCAGAGTCTTCCCCAAGAGCTGTACTTTTCTTCAACAAGGCCACACCTCCTAAGCCCCCCCAAACAGTGCCACCAACTGGGGACCAAGGATTCAAATGTCAGGGACTATGGGGGACATATTCATTCAAACTGTCACACAAAGAAAATATAAATGAAACTAGAGCAGTATTCATCTGTCTATCTATCTATCTATCTATCTATCTATCTATCTATCTATCTATCTATCTATCTGTCTATTTATCCATGTGTGTACATACATACATATATATGTATATATATTTTATTGGGAAAATAATTTGGTTGTCTTGATTTGGGATGAAAAATATAGAGAATGTATAGTATTGCTTAGATTCTAATGGATGGAATTTTTCTTTAATGGATTTTAAATTTGTAGTCAGTTTTTCTGGAAGGAAGGTTAGCCCTTCATGGGGAAGCCAATGTGTTAATTTGTGGGACCAACATGAAGTATGATGGTGGACTAGATGTGGCTGCCACAATGGGAGGTGACAATATTCAACTAAGCGACGGCCAAGATGTACAACAAGAAGTTCTAGGTGATGAACAAGCATGAAAGTTATCACGGTGGTTTTGGGGTTCAAGGTGGGAAGCAGTGACTGTTCATATTTCCTTCCTCATGGCTTTTCTTTCCTTTTTTAAAATTTAATTTTATTTTTTACTTACTTTACATCATACTCACTGCCCTCTCCAGGTCACCCCCTCCCACAATCATTCCCCCCCCCACTCCCCTTCTACCCTGAGCCTGTGGGGATCCCCTGTATATCCCCCGGACCCTGGAACTTCAAGTCTCTGTGAGGCTAGGCGTTTTCTCTTCCCCTGAGGCCAGACAAGATAGATTGAGGAATAGCTTTGGGGATAGCTCCCACTCCAGTTGTTCAAGATCCACATGAAGGCCAAGCTGCACAGCTGCTACATATAAGGAGGAAGGTCTAGGCCCAGCCCATGTATGTTCTTTGGTTGGTGGTTCAGACTCTGAGAGTCCTAAGGAACCAGGTTAGTTGACTCTGTTGGTCTTCCAGGAGATGCCCTCCACCTCCTCACCCCTGTCAGTTGCAGATTTCCATTCATTTTCATAGTCATCTAGCCATCTTTCCTGTCCTTTCCTATACCTGATCCTGAAACTCCAATCCTCTCCCCATGACCCCTCCCTCTCAGTTTTCTCCCTACATCTGCCTCTCATGACTATTTTATTCCACCTTCTAAGAGAGATTCAAACCTCCTCACTTGGGCTTTCCTTTTTGTTAAGTTCCTTTGGGTCTGTGGAATGTAACATAAAACCTGTATTTTATGGCTAATATCCACTTATAAGTAAGTACATAGCATATACTTTTGGGACTCAGTCCCCTCACTTGATGATATTCTCAAGTTCCATCCATTTGCCATTCATGATGCTTTAGTTTTTTAATAGCTGGATAGTATTCAATTGTGTAGATGTACCATATTTTCTTTATCCATTTTTTTTTCAGTTGAGGAACATCTAGGTTGTTTCCAGTTTCTGTCTATTACAAATAAAGCTGTTATGAACATAGTTGAGCAGTTGCCTTGGTGGGATGTTGGAGCATCTTTTGGTATCTGCCCAGGAGTGGTATAGTTGGGTCTTGAGGTAGAACTATTCCTAGTTTTTTTGAGAAAATGCCTCACGGCTTTTCTTAGCACCCTCTGCTCCCTTTCATGATGCAGAATGGTGTAGTCAAATATAGACTTTCTGTGCTTCTTTGAGATCAACTAGCTTCAAGAGCATTTTGATCAAGTTGAGAATCTGTACATCAGCTTGTTAGCTGATAGGGTGTGTGAGGCAGTGGAAGGGAATATTTGGAGCCAGGGAAAAGCTTTGCTGCAGATCTCACTGTGACATCCTCAGAAATTTCTCAATCCTATAAGTATTTGCTACAATTGTCCTTTCCAGTATTGTTCTCAACAATTTTGGAGCCCAGGACTCATCAAGACAACGAACATCAACAGGCAAAAAAAAAAAAAAAAAAAAAGACACAGTTCAGTTATATTCCACCCCCAGTATCTGAGCTAAGCGGCTGCCATGTCTTATTTTCTGCTTCCTCTGTAGCTCCTGGTGATTAATTTCTGTGATTCAGCGTTTGTTTTTAACCCTTTGACAAAGGAAGCCTGGGCCTCTATGATTTGTCCTTTTGATTTTTTAACTTTGAGGATTTGGTGTATATTTTCCTTAGCTCTAAACAAGAACGTGCCCTGCTTAAAACAACATGCATATGTTTATCTCATTAATCTCTTCTCAAGGTACTGTAAGTTTGTATTTGGAAAAGTAGATATGATGTAATTTCTGTTTATGCCAAAACTATTTTAACTATGTGTTCATTTTTTTTTGTTTGTTAATTTGAGACAGGGTAGGGTTTCTCTGCATATTTACGGCTGTCTTGCACCTCTCTCTGTAGACCAAGCCGACCTCAAATTCAGGTGGTTTTCACCCTTAGTTCCCCGACCCCCTTTCACTCCTGCCAGCTTCACCTCTGCCTCCCTACTTTCCATCTTTGTGCCATTTAAAATAATTAATGAACAATAGACTTCAATTTGTGCTTTGCATATTGTCCTGGCCATGGGGCCATTCACTGAAGTGTGATAGAACTACCAGGAGCCATACCCTGAGAGAAAATGGATTCTTCCTTTTCCAATGGCCATTGCTTCTCAGTCAAAGGTGTGGCTTGTGAATCCCTTACTTCTCTAAAACTAGAGAATTGACTGGCTTGATCTGGTGCAGATCTCGTGCTGGCAGCCATAGCTGCGGTGAGTTAATGAGTACAGCAGTCTTGTCCTGTTCAGAAGATACTCGTTCTCTCTTGTTCTTCCTGACCTCTGGCTCCAGTGACTCTTTCATCCTCTCTTCCAAGATGATCCCTTAGGCTTGGAGGTGTGTCAAAGTGCAGAGGAGGGCTGTATGTTAAATTCTACTTTAGACCTACTTAATCTGCCTCATCCTGCAGTGAGAGGTATTTTCACTAAACCATTAAACACTGATTGAAATGAAATCACCTATAGGTGAAGATACAGGCATGAAGGAGGAAATTCCTGGGTTAGAGGGAGAGTCAGAACTGAACCCTGAATCCCTGACCACATTGGTGTTTCTTATTAGACGGGATTTCAGAGACAATGAGTAGAACAATGAGTTTAGTTCATTATTCATCAATGACCATAAATTTTGTACACCTAGGTAGTTCAGAGGACCCAGACTATTACAGGTACATTGCATAGCTTTAACTACTACTTTTCACTAATCCATTCAATACTATGTTTAATCCTTTGTAATGCAGAAGCGTTGGCTTCCACCAACAGGAGCCTGGGAGCTTTACCTCTGCAAAAGAAACACCAGACTGAGCTCTGCTTCCTACCCTGAAATCTATCATCACCAGGAGGAAGCAAGATCCAAAGCTTTTAGGAGAGGGTGAGTGGGGTCACCTACCTGTCTGTAGGTTGGATTCTTTGAGATGGGTGCTGTAGGCTGAATGGTGGGCACAAGAGTAAAATGAGATTCTAGTTTCTGAATGAGCCTACGACCTAACAGATAGAAATAGTCCTTCCCAGCTTTGGTAGAGAATTCACAGGGTTAATGACTAAAGAATGGAGTTCTTGTAATCAATACAGTCCTCTGGCTTTATTGATTAGAATCACCTGCTTATTTTGCAGCTAAGATTTTTTTTTATCCCATTCAAAACAAAGACACCCTAGGGGACCATTAAGTAAATAGGCATTTAAGACTTTTTTCATTGCTAAGAAAGTAGTTAATTATTATTAGTGCCTAAAAGTCTCAATTTAGACAGAACACCTGAATGAGCACGCTGCCGAAACAGCAGTGACATGTCTCCTATGAATGGATACCAATTTGTGGGTTAGTGAAGAAAAAATTGCTACTTCCTCCTTGGGGTTGCTGGGGAGGTGTGACTCCATATTTAACACCTGCAAAGAAAGGAGATTTGACAGGGCACTTCTGTGAAGGGTCTGGAAGGGTATAGCCTCCCTAAACCTTGCCTGTACCCAGTGGACACCGTTGTTGTGGCTATGAGGCTGTTCACACCAGAGTCTGTCTTAGGAGCTGGGCTGCTAGTATGGAAACTCTGAAAGACAGGTAAATTTATTTCATTTCAGTAAAGCATTCATTGTTGTGTTTCAGGAAAATAAATCAAATACAGATTCATGATCTTCCCTGATTCTTTTGCTTCTGCTTGTCAGGAGACAATGCTCAGGGTCGTTAACACCACTTAATGATTTTTTTCTTTTCTTGTTCGATAATTACAGAAATCAGTTAGTGAGGTTGTGTTTCTTGAGTACCTACTGTGTGTGAAATGTTCTGTCTCTTGCTTTTGAAGTTCAATGCTATTTGGCTTACTCCAGTTTTAGTATATATAGAGTTCTATTGTTTTAATGTGTGTGTGTGTGTGTGTGTGTGTGTGTGTGTGTGTGTTTAGTGTACATGGTGTCATGTGTATGAGTTCACATGTGTTCACATATGTGTGGCAGTCAGAGGGTAACCTTGGGTCTCATCCTTTAGAAACTATCCATATTTTTACCTTTATATTTTCTATGTTTTTATGAATTTCACACCTGTAAACAATGAAACATGATCATATCACATTCCCATTTATTCCCCCCAACTCCCTCCTATATCTCCCCCAGTGTACCCCCTCCCAACTTCATGTCTAGAGATAAGGTCTCTCACTGTGTGGAACTCACTCATTAAGCTAGACTGAATGAATCTAGCTAGATGAGCCCCATGTGTCTTCCAGTCACGGTCTCTCCAGTGCCATGGTTACAAATGTGCACCATACCCAGCTTTTTTTTTTTTTTAAACATGAATTCTGGAGATACAACTCAGGACTCCATCCTTGTATGGCAAGCACTTTGCTAACCAAGCCACCTTCTCAGTCTTCATAGATAATTTTTAATATTTGATCTTTAGAACATCTCCCCGTACATTATTTTCTTACAATATCTTGATAAATGAACTTGACAAATTCTGTAAAGCATAAAGCACAGAGTTGTGATGTCACCCAGCAGGTCCATTCCTAGGTATAGGTCTTAGAGGACTAAAAACATATTCACAAGAACTGGTATGTGCAGGTTTGCAAACATGTTCCGTTTGACATCCCCTCCCCCACGGAAGCAACCCAAACAGTAATTGATGAATTAATGGCTAAACAAAATGAAGTATACAGTAGGATCATGTTTAGCAATAAATAAGTATTGATTTAAGTTTCAGCATGGATGAACTTTGAAAGCATTGTAGTAAGAGAAGGAAGGGAGACACAAAAGGCACATTCTATGATTCCATTTGAATTGTTTAGAATAAGCACATCTAGAGATACAGAAAGATGACAGATTAGTGGTTAGGAAGATGGAAGTGACTCATCAGGGATGAATATGGAGCTTCTCCTTGGAAAGATGGAAACATCCTGGGGTTTCGTAGTAGTGTACAATCTTGGAGAGTGTACTGTAAGCTACTGAACCTGACCCATGTGGCATGTATATTATATCTCAATTAAAAATAAATGTTACCAGTGACTCACCCAGTGCCTACATTTCTAAACAGACTTATGTTCTGGTTCTGTGCTCAGGCTCAAGATTTAACATCAGACTCTAATCCACCGGGTATAACCAGTAAAAAATTTCTGAGTTAAGTTACGGCATTTATCCTCAGGGAATGTGCATAATGAAGATGAAAAATAAAAGCATGAGGCAATAAAGAATGAATAACATGAATACATGTTCTCAAAGCTGACTCTTTTTTTCATTAATTTACTTATTTATTCACTTTACATCCTGATAGCTGCCACTCCCACCATCCCTCCTCATACAGTTCCATCCCCATCCTCCTCTCTTCTTCTCCTCTAAGAGGTTGGGGGCCTCCTGGGTATCCTCCCACCCTGGCACATCAAGTCTCTGCAGGCAAAGCCAGCTCTTAAGATCTCTAGAACTGACACCCAGAGGCTTGTGTCTTTGATGAGACTCTGTAGTTTTAAATGACTTTAGATGCAGAGAAGACTCATCCATAACTTGCTTTTCCTGCTTCTTGGAAAGTTTATGCTTCACCAGCCCTGTCTAGTTGACTGGGTCATGTGACTAGTTCTGGCTAGTGGGTGAAGAGTAGAATGGGCTCATACCACTCCAGGGTAGAAGCATTTCATTGGCAGGTCAGATTACCCAGCATTTTCTCCCATTGCTCTATCAATAGGGGAGGTCATGTGATCTGACAGTATAGAGGTAAGACTTGTAGGCTCCATCACTCTGGGTCTTTAAGTTACTCTATGGAACAAATGGTCCAGATAAACTGCCAAGATGGGGCAGTACCAAATAAACCTTTCATGAGTTAAACACTGAGATATTGGAACGTTTGCTAGTGTGATGTAAATCAGCTCACCCCTCTAATCAAGTGATCATGATGGCTGAAAAGGAATCAGTTATAGAGATGACACACTTTTTTCTTGTTTTTTTTGTTTTTGTTTTTATTGGATATTTTATTTATTTACAATACAAATGTCATCCCCTTCCCCTATTTCCCCTCCCCAGAACCCACTATCCCATCCCCCTCCTTCTTTATGCTTTTATAACATTTTGATTACTTGCATATATTAAGGTCAGTTCTAGGTTGAAGGTCTAGCAATACAATAGATACAAATAGTCAAGGAACAAGCAATACAATAAACACAAATAGTCAAAGAAAAAGCAAGGCATTAAACCCAGTTATGTGAACACTCCCGTGATCACTGTTTCCAAGGGCTTATCAGGATGACCAAAGTATCTGAGCCTACTTCCCTGTCCTAGCCGTCATTTTCATGTCGGAAGCCCAATTCCTTGTTCTAGCCTAAAATTTAGATATTTAGATTTCTGTCTGAAATTACTTCTTTGTTCTAGCCTAATATTTAGATTCCTGCCTGAAATTACTTCTTTGTTCTAGCCTAATGTCAGATTCCTGCCTGAAGCCTACTTCCTTGTCCTTGGCCAATGTCATATTCCTGCCAAGCAGCCCATTTCCTTGTCCTTGGCCCATGTCAGATTCTTGCCAAGGAGCCCCATTGGGCTCTCTCTACCTCTCCCCATTTTTCATTTCATTAACAAGACTGAGCCTGTCTTAGGTTGTTCTGACAAGAATGCCTTCCTTATCTGTCATGGAATATGCATTATCAAAAGCAGTATACTTCTGTCTTAGGTCGGTAATGCTCTGTGCAGAATCTTACCTGTCCTCCAAAATCTCACAATACACAAGACATAACTCACAGACCACATGAAGCCCAAGAAAAAGAAAGAGCAAAGTGTGAGTGCTTTGGTCCTTCTTAGAAGGAGTAACAAAATACTCATAGGATCAAATATGAGACAATGTGTGGGGCAGAAACTGAAGGAGAGACCATCCAGAGACTGCCCCACCTGGAAATCCCTCCCAGATGCAATCGCCATATGCAAACACTGTTGTAGATGTCCAGAAGTTCAAGCTGACAAGAGCCTGATATACGTATCTCCTGAGAGGCACTGCCAGAGCCTGACATACACAGAGGCAGATGCTCACAGTTAACCATCAAACTGAGCACAGGGTTCCCAGTGGAGAAGTTAGAGAGAAGGCTGACAGAGTTGAAAGGGCTTGTGTCTCCATAGGGAGAGCAACAATACCAACCAACCAGAGCTCCCTGGGTCTAAACAGCTAGCCTGGGAAAACACATGGAGGAACACATGTCTCTAGCTGTATTTGTAGAGGAGGATGGACTTGTTGAGATGACACATTTTCAAAAGCTGGGAATGAGGCTTTCATTAGAGCTGGGAGTGATCACTTAACACTTAGAAGATTTGGAGCTGGATCTTAAGTTTGGATTATGGAGAGTAGTCTTTGCTATCTGGATAGAAGATGTTCCATGAACTAAGAAAATGCTAAAAACAATAATTCATCTAATTTCTTTCTTTCATCAACTCTCTGCTTTTTAGTTGGATAGAATGAAATAAGGACCTGCAGGGTCACCAGACAGGTCATCTTCCATCACAAGCTGAGTCACCTCAAGCTTTATTTACTCTAAGGGACATATGTCCTGAATTCTCTATGCATACAGTGTGTTGCTACATCATTTTCAGTGAAGACAGGAAATGTTCTCTGAGGTTCTCAGATGCTATGTTCTCAGATGCTAGGCTGAACTTATCCCTGTAAATCATCTCTGGAGAAATTCTTTGCTTGGGTGCTTACCCCCCAGGTGATATATTACCATTATGACTGATTTCCCCTTTGTAACAGTCAGTTACTCTGCTTGCAGGCTGGCAGTCTTCACTTTTGCACAGTTCGTTGTTTCTTTTCTGCCTGCCTCTAACTTTTTCTGTCTTCCATAATCTAGCCTTCAGGATGACTATAGAGGTGCAGTGGGGCTTTTTTTTTTTTTCTCACTGATTCCATACAAGCCACCTTTCTTCCTGCTTTGGGAGAGTGTTGAGGTTGTCAAATGAATTTCCTAGGTGGACACAACTAGAAAGCAGTGGGGCTTGTGCTTACACTGATAATGGGTACTCACGTTGTGAGAGACCACACTGCCCTTAACCTATAGCACTGTACTTTATTAATCTGTCCTTTGGATTAATGCTGCAACATTCTTAACAGAAAATAAAGGGGTTACAGATGGTGTTTCCACTCCAAGCAATTGTTATCTCACAGCAAGAAATTGCTGGAGGAAGAGACTGTAGATGAAGCTATTTCTAAAAAACTTTTTTTTTTTTAGAGCAAATGGGTGGGTGTGAAGTGTTCAAATATTTCCTTTTCTCATTTAAAATTCGAGCTCTTTGAGAACTTCATACAATGTATTTTGATCATATCAGCTGCTCACACCACATCTCCCTTCCTCAACCCATTCAACTTTGTGTCCTCTTTATTTGCTCTTTATTTCATGACTCATCAAGTACAGTGGGTGCTGCTCACATACTCTTGTACTCTTGGATGTGTGTCCTGCTGCTGGAGTGTGGTTAACCTACAAAGGGCCATACCCTTAGGGCAACTGACATTCCCTCTCCCAGAAGCTATCAGTTGCCAGTATCTCCTTCTTTCATACTAGGATTTGATCTGGCTTGAGTTTGCACAACTGTTGTGAGTTTGTATATGTAGCTGCCCTCCTGGGTCCTGATAATACCATTTGCTTGTAGTCATCTACTATCTCTGGTTCTTAACAGCATTTTTGTCCCTTCTTCTGTACTGATCTCTGACCCTTGATAGGAGGGAGTGCGAAATAAATGTGTTTCTTAAGCTGAATATTCTAATTCTCTTATTTTTATTCTCTGTGCCTTTAATCAAAATGCTCTTACCCTGATTTAGGTCTTGAAGAATTATAATGCAGCACTGTGGTCAGTTTATAAAGAACATCTTTGGTGAAGCAATAATACCTTCTAGCTGATCAGGGACCACAGCACAGCAAAAGAGCAGAATAAGCATTCTGTTTTGTGTTCACTTTCTCATCAAACTTTCCTAAGTGACCACATGTCCTTGCTGCTGTTATTGGTGCTAGTAACAAATGAGACAAAGTCCTGCCTGCCACCAAGTTTTCAACCTGTGGAAAACTGGCAGCAGATTACTCAATAATAAATTACTGTCATAAGTGATAAATAGGCAGATAATACTACCCTCTAATCTATCTCTTAATTTCTAGGTCTGTTAACATGATCCTTATGTTCTTAAGAGACTTTTCAAGTGTCTTTGATTGTGTTAAAGACCTTATAGAATTTATTTTTGTTTATTCTTTGAAGATTTTGCACTTGTATGTAATGTATTTTGATAATATCTACTTGTAGATATTCCTTCCTCCAGATTCCCCCAATTCCTCCTAAAACATCTTCCTCCTCACTTCGTCTCTACTTAATGCAATCAATCATCCACTGAATCCAATTCGTGCTACCGAGATGCACATGGGTATGGAGTTGCCCACTCCATTGGCATGGAGAGTGGCATGGGCAATCTGCCAGCGGCTATCTCCTCTCCCAACTTGACTTCCTCCTCCAGTGTCCATTAATTGCTAGTAGCATTATAGCTGGGGTGGGGCCTTGGTAGCATTTCTCTTTCCTGTGTTGGAATAATGTTTGGCTTGATCCTATGAAGGCAGCCATAGTTGCTGTGATTTTAGACTATAATAGGCAGGGTTGTCTAGATGACAGGATTTCACAGCTCTCTTTCCCATCTCCTGGCTTATACATCCCTCTGAGATGAGATTATCCTAGGAGATCAAGATGGAGCCAGTCTAATCACAGATGTACTTAAAGTGAAAATACTTCTTGAGTGGGGCCAGAGAGAGATGTTACCATGAGAGAAGGATCTGACAAACACAACACCATTCGTTTTGAAGTTTAAGGCATGGGTCACGTTCCAAAGACTGTGGTGGGTCCTAGAAGATACAGAAGGCTCTGAAATCTCCAGGAGAGTCTCCAGAAAGGATCTGAGCCTCACAGACACTCTGACTTGATTATAGTTAGACTTGCATCAAAATTCTAAACTACAAAACTAAGGTAAGGCCCGTGTTATATTTAAGTCACTAAGTTTATGGTATTTGTCAAGGCAGTCATCAAAAATGAACACATGATACAAATGCATTTTATGAGAGTAGTAACCACACTGGAGAAGATAAAGGAGGCATCCTATGTCCCTTCATGAGACGGTATCTTTCCCTCTAACACGGAGTGGTTATGAATGGCTACTCTGAGAATGTAGTAGTTTACTGAAATCTGATGATGAGGAACCAGCCAGGAGGAAATCCAGAAAGAGGTTTGCAAGTAGATGATACCAATTGGGTCTGGAAGGATCTGTCAAAAGTGTCATACTAGTGATATGCTGTTAGGAGGGTTTGGTTTGAAGAAGTTCATCAGAAGCAAGGCAATCTTTCCTCTCATTCATTCATTCATTACATCATTTTTTACTCAATAGATATTTATTGGTGGCTTTGCTATGCCAGGTATGGTTCCCAACACAGTGAACACAGCTGTGAACACACTATGTGCACCATGAGGCTTAGCTTTGCTGGTGTGTGGAATTCTCTATTTTAGGTGATAACTCTAAATTCCCTTGTCTTAAATGTTTCCTTACCTTCCTAGGGAGAAAAGGTAGCCTGTTAAAATTCATAGAAAATCTACCCAAAGCTGGGGTATGTTTCTCCTTCAGAATTGGGGTAACAGTTAGGCAAATTTTCATTCTAAGGTTTCTAAAAGGACCTACTACAAGAATGCTGGTAACAATTAAATTTTATGTTCATCTTTCTCCAAATACTTAAGTTGCAGTGATCATATTAATGATGACCCATAATTTATTTTAGGAATGATTCATTTTTTTTTGACTCCTAACATGCCTGGAAAACTGATTCCTTAGATGATTTGATAGTTTCCTGAAGAGACAGTGATCTACACACACACACACACACACACACACACACACACACACACACACACAGTGTTCTGATCAGCCTCCCTTGATACCTATGACTCCATCCAGACATCATTTCCCCTCACCAAATCCCCCCAACTTTTTTTTGGCATCTTTGTTAAATTTACTAATTTAGCCAGTGAGAATGATAAGAGGAGATCTACTGGCAAAGTCACCTATCTTTTCAGACAACTGATGTCCCAGCAAATTGTAATTGATTTGAATTAAGGTGAATGATAGCCGAGTGCTGTCAGGCCAGCTCCCAAGAACCTGTTGAGTGAGTTTTCAGGGTGAATATTCTTTGTCTCCACAGCCCCAGACTGCCTCTGTCTCTGTCTTTCTCTTCCTCCCAAAGCCAACTTCATCTCCTTCTGCCTCATTCTTTTCCCTTGATTCCTCTCTCTAGCCACCAAGGTAAGTGGAAGCTGAGGCTGGTCCACTCTCAGAGCCCCAGATTGGCTTTCTTTTCCAGATGCCCAGTTGGCCATTACCAGGATTCCAGGAGCCTGCTGAGCAAGGCTGAGTGTCTGGGGACAAAACCATGTAGTAATCTGATTTCTTGAGTTTCTGGCCCATAAGTAAGGTACTGTTCATGGCATTGGAGGATGCAACCATAGGTTTTTGCCTAATCTTTTTGGGGAGAAGGCATCTGGTAATAGGACCTTTCTCCCAGAGATGCTCTCCTCCTAACACTGTCATGTTTTTGAGTTTCCTTCTCACTATCTCAGAGGCTGTCTGAGACATGCGTGCAAGAGAACTGCCTTGAATGGAAGGAGCATGTTCCTCCCTGTCCTTCCTGATGCTGCTGCCTGCGTTGGCTTCAGCATCTTCATCCTGCCTTCAAAGTTCAGCTCAGATATGGCAGGGAGGCATTTTCAGGTCTTTGGGTCCCCCTCCAGATGAGATGGATGTTTGAGACCCTCACACTCTTGACCATCTTTGTCACAGCCTCTCCTCACTGCTTGAATATTAAATTTTTCTTTATATATTTGCTTCTCCAAGAGGCCTAGAATGGCAACGAACAAGACCCTGACTCACACAAGCTTGCAAGTGCTTATTGAATGTACATTCTCCCAGACCCAAGAATAGAACTGAGTATTTTTTGGTTCAAGTGATTGTAAATACAGACTTTACATCAGCAATGTAAGCACAGGGGAGTCTGGGATTAAGACACATGCTAACTTGATGTGTGTGCTTCGTGTGAGGAATGGCTCTCATGAATCGGCTAGATCACATTCAGAAAAGCACTGGGCACATTTTATATATATTGGAATTTTATAGTCAAAAGTGGCCTTACCATTTTTGCTTATAACTGGCTTAGTCATTGGGATGATGCCATATGAAGAAAGTCAAATGGATATCCAAAAGAGGGACTTCTGCACAAATGCAGAAAACCAGGGAGAGCCATCTAAACCAATAGATGAGAGCCATTTGTAGTTAATGGCTTCTGGGGTTGTGGAGATTCAGGGTTTTTTTGTTTTTGTTTTTGTACGGGTGTGGTTTCATATCCATGAGTATATGGGCAATGGAGTGAAATATAAAAGTGGGATGAATATAAAAAATTATAAAACACAATAAAAAGGATAATAAAAAGTTGAGGGGCATGAAGTTGGGAGGAATGGAAAAATTGGAGGTGGATCTTGGAGGAGTTCAGGGAAAGGAAGGGACATAAATATGAACAAAATACATTTTATATATGTATGACATTCTCAAATAATTACTAAGACTATTCTGTTAAAAAGGTAGAAAACCTTATAGTCTTTGACCCATGATTTAATTCTAGAAACATTTAGAGATTTTTTTGAATAGAGATTTTTTACTATCTTATTTACTATAGCAAATAAACCAAGTATTATTAATTTAAAAAAAAACAAATAAAAAAAACTAACCAATAAACTAACTTCAGTGTAAATATACCCACAAAGAGATGTTTTTTAAGATTTGAAAAACAAAATAAAGACCGAATTTTTTTTCTGTGGACAATCTGAGGCAGAGAATCAGTTAACAGCCAAGAAGAAAAGCCTCACTCTCTTTCCTGTCATTAGAGGGTACAGGCCAGAGATGCCAGCATATCTGCCTTTCAGAGCCTTGCCTGTCCCATGGCTTCCTGTACTCACAATTTCCAAAGCACAGACAACTGTAGAGGCTTTTCCTGGTTTCCAAGTAAGGTCCTTACTTGGAGAATTATAGATACATTCAAGTACTTTAGGCCTGAATATGTCACAACTAGCTAGTTCTTAGATGTAGTCGTTTACACTAGAAAATAAAAAACTATGCTTTTCTTGTGGAAGGTCTTAATCATATCCCCATGGTTTGGGATGACTGACATTCAGATGAATGTACTTTACGTGGGAGATACCAGAGCTGAGTGAAAAGCTAGGCATCTCCCAGAACTTTGATGTTGCAGAGATGTTGAGATATGAAAAGTATCCTGTACTATTTGGCATCAGCACATGACTTTCATAAGTCAAGCTTATTAGTTGTGCTTATAATATTTTCAAGTTTGGGGGACCTGGATTTGATGGGTTATATAAATTGTTTTTAATATTAATATATTCTTTGGGGCTTTAACTTGCATTGACCTTCTCTTTTGAGATTATTTATTTATTTATTTATTTATGTCAATTTGACACAGCTAGGGTTTACCAGTTGAAACCATGTCTCCATCAGATTTCCCTTAGGCTTGTCTGATTTTTTTTTTTGGATTAATAATTAGTGCACAAGGACCCAGTTTATTGGTAATAGTACCATCCTTGAGCAGGTGGTTTTGGGTTGTATAAGAAATTAGGCTGAGTAAGGCATGGAGAGCAAGCAGTGAGCAGCATTCCTTAATGGCATTCGCTTTAGTCCTTGCCTCTAGTTTCCCCCCTTGTGTTCCTACCTTGGCTTCCCTCTATGGATTGTGACTCAGGATATAAAAGTCAAATAAACCCTCTCCTTCCCAGGTTGCTTTTGGTCATGTTCTTTTAATCACAGCAATAGATGCCCTAACTAAAATACTTTCTCTTCCCTCTTCATGTCTCTCTCCTCTGTGCTGAGATATAACCCAGGACCTCAACTTACATTCTGAATTACATATGAATGACATATTATTTTGGATTATTTTCTGGTTATTATGAAAAACAAGTAAGTACATACCTGGGCTTTGAATGGTCCCAAAATTGGATGTAGGAAATGAGTCACTTTATAGATAGAAGTACAAACCATTGCTGCAGACAACTATACATACATTTGCTTACACATGCAAACATACACAAGTCATTATTGATCAAGCTCACAAAGGTCCATTTCTAAACTGTATGGCTACAACAAACGGTAATAGTTATAACACAATAGTCTTTCTAAGCAACAGCTATGTGTAGAATGCCCCTAGGCAATAGTCTTCAGGGGTCAGGCAACCATGCTGGTCAGTGATGTATTTTAACACCTATCTTCTTAATGGTACTTCTCCATTTATGATGCATGACACATAGGAAGCCCTAGTCTCCACATCAGCTACTGGCACACAGCAACCCACTGGTCCATTAAAAGTACACATGGTCACTGTTTCTGTTTCTCTTTTTCAGAATGAGAAAAGAAAGGCCAAGAGAGGCAGAGACCATGCTCATGATAATGCTTTGTTGTTCACAGAAGAACAAGGATGAAAACCCAGATCTCCAGACTTCCTGCATCAGAAATCTTTATTAGATATCTTACTGTCTCTGTGAATATGCGCTCTTATGTGTGCTGAAGACCAAATGTGGATTAATCTCTACCAACAAGGTACAGTTATCACCAAATTAATTACTGCAGGTCATATTTACACAGCGCAGCATGTCAACTGGTGTTATTTGTTTGAATGAAGATTTCCTCCACCTTTTAAAGCCAGCTGTTGCTTCCCATCTAACAGGGACGAGTTGGAATTTCATATCTGGGTGAATTGCCCGTGTGTTTCTTAGCAAAGATGGAGTCACAGTCAACATTTTTATAGAAAGGACACTTCTGTGGGTGTCTCTCTGTTACTTAAGCTAATAAATGAGTATTCATTAAAACCAAATTACAGGAAAAACTCATTCATGAAGGTGGTCACAGCAACACTTTGTTCACCGTGTTGCCGCTACCCAACTTTGGTCATTGGCTTGACTGTCTGTGTCCCCAGTGATTTACAAATCCAGACCGAAGTGGGAAAAACATAAAATTTATTTTTCCACAATTTGAGGCATGAGCTTCCCCAGCATTTCAGAGCCCTCCATTTTTGTGATGGGCTTTGATTCAATCCAGCCTGAATGAAAGACATTTCATCACCCCAGAATGCATTTCTTTATTTGCCTTGGATCTATGATTCTGTCAGTATTGAGAGAAAAGAAAAATCAATGCTGCACTATAAACCCCGGGCCGCCTCTGGCCAACGTGGTCAGCATGGTGTGAGCAAAGGAAATGGCAGGGGAAAAAATTGACCGCTCAGCAAGAGTGTGGCCAGTAACGGACACGGCTCAGGGCTAATAACAGCTTGCAATTACACATGGAAAAGCCAGAGCATGTAGGGCACTCGGTGCGAGGGGGATGTAATACAATTTATTGAACCGCCAGTTAGAGTTCTGTAGCTTCTCAATAAAAAAGAGTGTTGGACCTGCACTCCTTAAAATATGGACTTGTATGGTGCCGGCAGGTGAAGGGGATTTTGGGAAACGAAATCAGAAGACCATGTCTTGAAATCAGGTATCTACTAGTCAGATTCAGTGTACATGCAGAGTTTTGGCAACTGCCTCTCTGTCTGTCTCTATAGCATCCCAGTCTAAGATCAATGCCTAACTGTATGGAAAAGCAGGATAACGGTAGTGAGCAGAAGAAGCAGATACTGGACATAGGCGTTTTGAAGTGAAATGTCCAGGGTGCTGGTTTTGCTGTATGCCTCACAAGCAGCACTCTTGCTAATCAACCTTTTCTTGTTCCTCTAAAGGGCTCCTTTCCCGCTGGCCTAAAGCGTCGCAGAGAAACATGGTAAAGAGTGGCCAGTGTGTTCTGACTAGCCACTGGGGTCCCTGAGGAAATAAAAGGGAAATGGGTCTGAGTACCAGCCTGCTGAGTCCAGACTTCCTGGCTCAGGTGGGGTTCATTGTCTGTGGACACTCAATTCCTCAGCAGGAGCTGTTCATGGCTGGTTGTAAAAAAACTCCCAGGGGCTTGGCAGTTTGCTTGCTTCTCTTCTCTTCTCTTCTCTTCTCTTCTCTTCTCTTCTCTTCTCT
>JANHMN010000007.1:81774834-81825174 GCA_030674055.1 Rhabdomys pumilio
GTCATCCATGGCTCTGCTCTTTCCTTCTTTCTTTCCCTCCCTCCCCCCTCCTCTCTCGCTCTCTCTCTCCCTCCCCCCCCCTCTCCCTCTCCCTCCCCCCCCCCCTCTCTCTCTCTCTCTCTCTTTCTTTCAAGTTAAGACATATTTTATTAATTCCTTGATAGCTTCATACAATATATTTAGGCTACATTTATCATCTCCCTCAACTCCTTAAAGAAAGCCAACTTCCTTTCCCAGTGGTGATCCATGGCTCTGCAGCTGCCAGGAGGACTTGATGGCTTTCTCCCTGATCTGTTGTGTAGTTTTATCTACCATACTCTATAAAGACTCAACATACGATGAACTGCAAGGAACAGAGAGGTGACGTCACAGCTGTGCAAAAGCATGAGAATGAGTGATAAGGGCCCCAGAGTGGAGAGCAACCAGCTTCTTCATTTCTTCCACCCATGCCGTGGTCTCTGTCTGTGTGGTTGTTGTACTCCATTTGTTGGTCGTGGGTGAGCAGGTGACTGTTGATAGACTCTGCACATCCTCTTTGTAGACTCAGAGTAGCCATGTGTCAAGGCTTAGAAATAGGGTTCTCACTGCTCTCTAGGAGACTTCCAGATTTTGGGCACTAGACTGTGACTGCGGAGTCACCCAGCCTTGTGGACAAAGTAACTACCAGATTCTCAGTCTGCCAAGCCTCAGACAGTCATTGTGGGCTTATCCCAACTGCCGAGGCTACCAGCCTCTAGGACTGAGCAACTATCAGGTTCTCCAAAACTCAGGAGATTCAGTTGTTGCTACTATTCACATGTAAGCTGACCTAACAAATTATTTAATATAAACATGCATATATACATAAAAAAGACACAGGGTTCTCTGTGTTTTCTCTTCCTCCTCCCCTTCCTCCTCCTTTTCCTCTTCCCCCCTCTATCTCCTCTTCCTTCTTTCCTTCTCTCCTTCCACCTTCTTCTCTTTCTTCTTTCCTTTCTCCCTTCTCTTCCTTTCCTTCTCTTCTTCATCCTCCCTCTTTTTTCTTCTTTCCTCCTTCTCCTCTTTGTTTCTTCTCTTCTTCTTTCTCCTCCTTCTCCTCCTCCTTCTCTTTCCTCCTCCTCCTCCTTCTTTTTCCTCTTCTTCCTCCTTCTTCTCCTCCTTCTTCTTCTTCCTCCTCCTCCTCCTCTTCCTCCTCCTCCTCTTTCTTTTCCTCCTTTTCCTCCTCCTCCTCCTCTTTCTCTTTCACCTCTTCCTCTTTCTTCTCTTTTTCCTTTTCTTCCTCCGTTTTCATCTTCACTTCTCTTTGTTTCTTTTTTCTTTAAAGTTAGGCCTTTGATATTCCTCCAAACTCAAAACATTGACTGAAATTCAACTGTAAATGTAAAATCATATAGTGTTTGTAGTAGAGAATTCCATACACTGAAGCTCCTTTGTCCGCAAAACTAGTGCTTATGGGATCAATTGGGATGCCACAGCTAAGCACTGAAGGTGATCCCTTGGACTAGATCACACTGCCTTGGTGGCAAGTATGGCAGATGTTGAGGAGGTGGCCTTTGTTCTCACAAACCACTTACCACAATAAGCAAACTTTAGGAACAGCACACAGATTTTATGGAGACACGTTTGTTCATGCATGTTGTTTCCATGTTGCTGCACTCCAGGCCTACAGAGTGCTACTTCCCAGTGGGAGCTCCTTATGGCATTCCTCTCTTCCTTGTTCTCTGACTTCATAAGGTGTTCTCTGGTAGCTGAGTTCTTCTTTCTGGGATGTACGAAGCAGATCTGGGGATTCTTAGAAAGGCTCTGCTGTTACTGGGCACCTGCTGATACAGGATTGTCCTGGGTCCTCAAGTTTTCTTTTTCATTCTCTAAAAATATTTTATTCTATTTTATTTTTGAAGAGTTTTTCAAATATTATTTGCTTATAAAAATCAATGAAATGTGTTATATTGGCAGAAATACACATACATACATACACATACAGAGAGAAATCCCATAAAAACATAAAATCAGAAACAATAATATATGCAATGTATTTGCATAAACTGTGTATATACAAAAGACTTGTAATGTTAAAAAATGTTCATTCCAAGAAATATGAGACAAAAATTCTCCAAAAATACCATTGAGTTTGTTTTATATTGGCCATTTACTGCTGGTTGTATTGTGCTTAAAATAACATACAAAGTAACAGATTCCTTTTGACACTTCCACTTTTAAAGTTTTAAAATTACATTTATTTGTTTCCTTATTATTTCTGTTTGTATGTCTGAGAGAGGTCAGAGGACACATACAAAGTTGGTTTTCTCTTTATACTATTGTGTGTCCTGGGGACTGACACTGTGTGTGTTATGGGGATTGAACTCAGGTTGTCAGTCTTGGTGGTGAATGCCTTTACCTGCTGCGCCATCTCGCTGGCCCCTGAGGGTATTTTCACACATGCTTAGTTATGGTTGATCCTTTGTTCCCTCCAATGCCTCTGCTTCCCTTGCATCTGCCTCGTGTCATTCCACTTTTGGTATTCACCTTGTAATTTCATATTGCATGCGTTCTGTTACTGTCACGACATCCATCCTACAGGACTGTTTCCCCTTCTCCTGGGTCCCTTTCTAGTTTCTTGACATTTAAAGCCACATGAGAAAGGACACGTGGGGTTTGTCATTCTGAGTCTGGGTGACCTCACTTAAAAGAATCTTTCCAGTTCCACCCTTTCCCTGCAAAGTTTGTAATTCTATTTCCTTTAATGGCTGAATAAAACTTCATTGAGTATATGCATTGTGAAACAATATTGAATATTATCCATTCACCTGTTGGCTGTCTTCTGCCATGTTGCTTTCTGTAAGTAGAAATCTTTATGAATCAGGTGGAGCTTGTGGGGATCTTATGTAAATGATGCCCTTGTAATTCTAGGTAAAGCTCTGGAGGGAGGCTCTCAGCGCTCCTGTTACAAGTCTGCACAGACAGTGTTAGCAAAGAAGACCCTTGGAGCATGGGTGGAGGCTAGGGGTGAGTGGGTAGGGGTGGGGGAAGCCGTTTACTTGGTAATGAAGAGAATACCCTTTAAACATTCTTGCTCTAGGGATCTAGAATTTAAATCGCTGCTGAGTTCAGAGGGAATAGAGTCGTGCTCCAGCGATTATGCAGGGGCAGTTGGTCCTGAGACCATGGGGGAGTGAATCACTTAGTTTGGTGCATTTACTAAACGCACAGTATGGGATCAGACACAGGGCAGAATGTCATCTCTGGGTTGAGGGTAGGCACCAGGAAGTTGGCAAAGAGCCATCTTTGAACTCCACATTTGCTCTGGGTGATTAAAGGCAGAATGAAATTAATGGAACAAAAACTAGGTGACCTGTGAGCTCTCTGTCCCCCTTGCAGCAAAGTCAGATAGGGTGGGAAGAGGAGCTAGAGAGGGGAAAGGGGAGGGAAGTTGGGCTGTCAGCTCAGTCCATCTGGATCTCTCTCTCTCTCTCTCCTTCTCTCATGTCTCATTGAATCTCCAAAGAAGCTAGACCCTTTTCTTCTGCATTCTTTCCAGTGCAGTCTTCTCTTCCAATTTGATCTTTGCTTCTTGGGGTTTGTGTGAGCGCACACACACACACACACACACACACACACACACACACACACACACACGTGTGCACGAACCCTCACACACAGCTGCAGACCTGGAGGTGTTAGCCACTCTGCAGCTGCTGTCCTTCTCACATTAATCTATAGGATCAATGGACATTTCATTAGAGTAATCAAGTGCGGATGCCTCCTGCATTTATATTCTGTCCCCCCACCCTGCCACTCTCACAGGCTAATTGGTCCTACAGCCAAGAGTACATGGATATTCCTCCCTATAGATGAGTGTCAAGAATGTTTTTTTACTGCTGGTTGAAACACCTATCAATACAGCGTGTGTATAAAAGCCTTTGCCCATCAAAGCCGCAGGGCTGTTGATAATAATACATTATTTGCTCTTGGTTCTAATGTGCCTTGCTTCCTCTCTTACACCTTAGCACACATCCATGCACTGTTTATGTTTGCCTCATCTGAAGAATTAACCAGTCCTGGGTTGCCTTTGTTTTAATGTTTAGCCCTAAAAATACTCCCCCTCCCCCCTTTGTATATGTTGTCTGTTCTGAGACAGCGTCTGTAAGGAGCCAGAGAGGCATGGTGGAGTGACGTGGAGGTAGGGCACATCTTTCAATTCTGTTTATTCCTATCTCACCATTAAATGTACTTTTTCTTCTGAGAACCACGTGTCTGGTGAAGGATACACACAACATCTTTGTTCTGAGCAGACTTTCCGTGACTGTGGTTTGATAAAAGCAAACAAAGGGACTCCTGCTTCTCTCCTCTGCAAAGGTGTGGCCAGGCATAGCGATGGCCAGTGGCTCACAGGACAAGAAAGGTCATGCATGAATGAGTCTCGGCTTTAAAATATGGGCTCCGTAGTATATGACCCCCTGCCCTCCCCCATCTTTACTGAGTCCCCAACCACGTCTGACTAACATATGGCCAAGAACATTTTAGAAACAGTAAAGGAAGGGACATGAAAAAAATGTCAACCTTTGAGGGTGGCTTGGGTTAGGAAGTGGCTCTCTTTTCTGAATGTTAGCTAGCTGTGCAATTGAGGTGGGCACCCAGATAACGGTCACGAGCTCTGTTTACCCTAAGAGTAAAGAGAAGGCGGGTGTGGGAGTTATTAGGGTTTATTAGTGGAAGAATAGAACCGGAGCTGGCTCCAGTAATCGCCTTTGGGTGTTGTTCTCTGAACACTGGACTTGGCACCCAGTTCATTTACTATCTTCTCAAAGTCAGATGTGCTCTCCAGATCTGTTGCTGGCCCACTCAAACAGTTTCCTCCCCTCAGTTTCTGGGAAGGCTGATGGCTTCCTATTGCCAGCACCTGCGACCCTCTGAGGCCATCTGTGGCTGAAGGAGTGTGCTTTGCTGCCACACAGGCAAGCCAGCAGTATCGAGGAGATAATTCTTTGCTTGTCTAGGTCCCACCATCTCCTAGAAATCCCCTGTTGGTGGGGAGCCTCAGTTTTCCTCAGTAGTCCTGATTACTAAAACATTTTGAATGGGTTTCTTTCCCCTCTCTGTCTCCCTCCTTCCCCAGCACCGTTTCATGACAGCATCTCCCAAATGAACCAAATTGGTCTTTGTCTCAGGAGGCTTCCAGCATAAACCTAATAGGAAACAGTTAAAATGCAAACATTCATTCATTCATTCATTTACTCATTCATTCATTATTCTTGATTTATGACTCACTGTACTAGAATTTGTGCAAGATGTTGAAATGGGAGAGTTTAAACCTATCTCTCCTACATCTGTCTGTATCTGGCAGAGCTCTGTTCTGTGCACATGCATGTGTATGTGTATGTGTGTGAGTGTCCACAAACATATCATGTGTATGTGTGTGCATGCTGTGTGTGCATATGTGTGAATGTGTGTACATGAGTGTACATATGTATATGAGTGTGTATATAAATATGTGTATATATATATGTGTGTGTGATTGTATGTCTGTGAGATACATGTGTTCCTGTGTGGGCATATATATGTGAGCTATACATGCGTGTGCATGTGTGCACATGTGTGTGAGTGCATGCATATATGTATGCAGATATGCTTTCCAGGCTGTGCACTTCTGGGTCAGTCTTAGTGATATGCTAAGCTCAAGTGGACTTACAGGCTACTGTGAACTTCGTGATGTGGGAGCTGGGACCCACACTCAGGTCCTCTAGAAGAGCATCCCATGCATGTAAGCATCAAGTCGTCATCTTTCTAGTCCCACTGGTGTAACCTCTTAACAAGATACTCGGCTTATGTGGATGTTAGTTTTCACATTTTGAAAATTAAAGAAGAGGGGTTAAAGAACTGATCTTTGAAGATTCATTAGCACAGACATGTACAGCCATGCAGTGTCCATGGCCATCTCCGACATACGTGTTTTTGTCCTTTTGCACAGAAGTTCTAGCCTTAGCTGGTCCTAGTCCTAGCTGAATTCAGACAATTTATTACACTGTACAATCTACTGTGTCCAAGGGATCAGAAGACACAATCCAGTAACATTTGATTTGTACACTGAATATTCAAAGACTTGACGCTGGTGTTACCAATTCTTTCTTTCTGTTTCGGGTGATGAACTGAGAGTTCATATAAGTGGCATCCATCACTGGGAGCCTCTCATGCCTGAAAAAATGGTGACAAATCTGGGCTAAAGTCCCAGCCATGGTTTTAAAAGGCTTCTGTTCCTATCCAAGGTGATGGTGGAGTGAGATGGATTGATGTCCTGGAAAGTGATGAGGGACATCGGGCCGATTCACACATTGGAGCTGGCGCCCTCCACTCTGACCTGAAGGGCGCCAGCTCACAGTGTGAGGGTCTTGGTCTCTACATTCATCAGCTCATCTGATTTTCGTTTGAAACTGACAAGGTGACGTGAACAACTGTCCACACGGCTCAAGACAGAGACCATCAGGTTATTCCACATGGGCCACCAGACAGCACCTAGAGGTAATGGCCTTTGGTCAATAGTATCCTGGCTTGGATTCAAATCAGTGACTTAGGGGTGAAAGGCTCCAGATTCTATTATGAAGTGCCCTGAGCTGTCTAGGGGCTGAAAACCATCCCTCAGCACACTTAATGGTGGAATTAAAAAGCTGCTCTTGCTCTTTCTGCCCCTCTCTCTCTTTCTTCTGTTCTTTTGCTTTTTAAAACTTAAATCCAAATGGACCACTAGACATAGTGGAAAAGACCAGTTAATATGCCTTCATTCATTATTGAATATTGAATTATTATGTATTGAAGGTTAAAACATAACATACATCTTTATTACTTCCTTCTCTCTCTCCCTTTCTCCCTTCTCCCTCCCTCTCTTCCTCCTTCATCCTTTTTTCTATATATTGTCAATATTATCTCTCTATATCTATTCCCTCCCTTCCTCCTTGCCTCCCTACTCTTTCTTTTTTCAGTACTACTTTCTTTATGAGCTGACACATCATTTGAATAAAATTGTTCTCTTAAGGTTGAATTCGTGTATCCAGGCAGACAAGCCTGTTTTTAGGGGTGCACTATGGTCTCAAGAATAAGACATGCCTATGGTCAAGAACAAAGAGAGAACTCTTCTAGAATGAGACCCAAAGGTGCTCAGGCTGTGTAGGTGGGAGAGCCAGACAGAACCTGCAGCTGGGACTCCCGTGGGGCTGAAGGTGAAGGGCCCATTCTTGCACGTGTTTGCTCTCACCATTAGCTGTAATGAAACCCGTGCCTTGCAACCAAAATGCTTGCTAAAGGTCACAGGATCCATTTTTCTTGCTAGCAGCTAGCCTTTTCTTCTCCCCTGCCCGTTTGAATCTTAACCTTGTAACTAACGACATGATCTCAGAAATAAATGAACAATTCAGCTAGGACTGCTTGCAAATTAAGACAAAATAACTAGAAAAGCCGCTGTTCTTTCTTAAAGACTAGAAACTAGGTCGGTGATAATGTTTTAAGCTGCACATTAGGGCTTTGTAACTCTTTGTTCTTAAACTGTACAATCCCATTAAACTGAGGGTTTCAAAGCCTTTCTGAGAAAGACTCTGCTGTTTTCCACAAGGTTCCTCATGGTAACTGTGTGGTAACAAACACCTTCTTTTTAGGTGAATTTGGGGGAGGTGAGGGGCAAAAGCCTCTCTCTGTCTTCTTACCCTTATTTCTTTGGGACCATATTTTCACAGGGCTCCTGGATCAAATACTATGTTGGAGATAATTTCTAGCCTTTTGCATGGCCATGGATAGAAAGCTGTAGCCACAGGCAATGGTGCTGGGACCCCCAACACAGGTCAGGGGGAGTGGTGACCTCCATCAGGGCAGGCTGTTCAGCAATGCCAGAAAGGCTGGCATGACCTGACATTCGTCCATGATCAAGGTCTGAAATATGTGCTGAGTTTTATCTCTTTAGCATTGATTCCTGTTAAAAGATAACTAAACCTGAGAGAAATGTCATATTTTAGTGTCGATGAATGATGTAAAAAGATGGAATTGAAGGAGCAAAGGTAGATGGAATGAAAATGGGGAAGAATTAGACAAGAAATAAAAGTGACTGACTGTCTGGGTAGACCACAGAGCAGACAAAGGCTCTGTGACCTCCTTTGGCAAAAGAGAGTCATCAACTATTTTTCATTTTTGCCCCTCAAAACTTGAAAATACCAGACTCCTTAGAATGAAATACCAAGGTTGTATGGATCCGAGACTACTACATAGTTACTTCTGGAACATTCCTCTAGGCTTCTCTACCCACTGATTTGACTGTTAGTTATCTGATATCACAAGTGAAATGCTTGGCTAAAACAACCTTTTCTACAAATGACCTCAAATAGTTGAAGACTGAACCGCCATACTCAGAGGCCCCCATGACAGAGAGAGACTGCTATTTTGCCACAGGCTAGTGAGAAGGCATTAGTGGTTAGAAGCCATCTGTAGATGGGTCTTGTCTAGGCTATCTATGGAAGGAAGTTTTACAGTGGGTTACACTGATCTGGCTTCCTGCCCCCTCTGTTTATGTAGCGTGTATATTCACAAAGCACACAGGCCATCTTCAGTTTGAGGCTTTCCCGTAGAACATCCAGAGAGATTTTAGAAACAGAAAAGTGTGATCGTCTCTTTCTTGCTTGCTTTGTTTCCTCATAAAGGGACCGGATCTATGTGTCGGGAGCCAAATGGATGTAATTAGGTGAAGAATCGTTTTCTCTCTGTGTCTGAGCAAATATGTTTTGCAGTATACCAATTTCTCAAGGGCAGTGGGCTGGGACGGCCAGCCATTGCTGGGGGATGGCTGCTGACCTTCAGGCCAGGCCGACTTTAATTTGCACAACACTGCTGGTCCCAGGAGGCTCTTCAGGCCAGGCCACACAATCAACACAAACTAGCAGCCTCCCATCGCCCAGCTGCACTCGCCCCCCCACCCCGAAAGACATGGTCATGTAGCTAACTAGACATTGCCGCTGCCCGGATTTTTGGAAGTGTGAATTGGGAAATTAAACTCTTTGAATCTAGGCTGATAAGCAGAAGCCAAGAAGCCTTGGTGTCTCACTAGTGTCTCCTTGCAAATGCATTATTTAGCAGGAGTCAAGAGGCAGCATCTACCTTTTGTTCTGATTACACATCCCAGTCCTCCTTTCAAAACAAGATGCTGAAAGGAAACTTGGAAAATAGATCCAAATTATGCAAATCACTGGAGAAAGACATGGTGACTCAAAGCCATAGTTTACCCAGGGATTGCAGACTCTTGAGTCTGTGGTCCCCTGTCTTCTCTAGACTGAGAAACTGAACTGCCAAAGGTCCCCTAGCAGTCATCACAGCTGTCATAAGGACTGGTGGGGTTGCTACTAGATCAGTATAGTTGATTGCTGCCAATGGACTGAAATGAAGAAGGAGGAAGGGCGGGGGTGTGGGAGAAGGAGGAACAAAAAGCCTGCTAGACTAGATGGGGTGAGTTGAATCTTATGGGTATGTGCTTTTGGGTTTCTTTGAGTGTGAAAAAGAGCAAGCATTCTGGGGCTGAGATTTTGTTTTCAGCTAGGGAAAATTAAAGGGAGATAGCAAGTGAAGACAGTTGTAGCTTGGGGGCTCATTTAAGCCACAAAGTGCTCAGGTAACTAAATGTCAGACTCACAAAACTAATTGTGGGCCAGGGAGATGGTTCAGTGAGGACAATGCTCGATGTACAAATGTGAGGACATGAGTTTGATTCGCTAAAAATCATACTAAAAAAGCAGGCCAGGTTGGAATGTATTTAAAATCCCAGTGTTGGGGAGGCAGAAATGAGAAGATCCCTGGAGCTCCTGGCCAGCCTCTCTAGCCTGACTAAGTCTCAAGGTGGATGGCTCCTGAGGAATATGTTAGGTTGATCCCTGGCTTCTACTAGCATGTGCACATGCAAACCATGAACACACACACACACACACACACACACACACACACACACACACCCTAACAAACACCCCATAATTGTCACTATAACACATGAGCAGTAAAATTCAATTCGAATAAAGTATTTACAGACATAAATTGCTAGGTGAGGATTTGAGAAAAAGAATTCTTTTCTATGCTCATCATATGCAGTGAAGAGCAAGCACGTTAATGAACAGGTAAGTGAATGATTTTTGAATGAAGTGAGTGTCAAGTTTGATTTGGGGTAGCATTGTTTACCCTACTCTCCAAAAAAAAAAAAAAAAATGAAAAAAGCCCTGCCTAATCCGCTTATGAGTCTGTCTTAGTTTCAGGGATCAAGACTCTTAGCCCCCTTTTTGTTTTATGATGGCAGTCCTAGATAACTGGGCACCTGCTCTTGCCTGACAGTCTTTTATAGATATTAACACACTTGGTTCTCATGATAACCTTGTGAGAGAAGACAGCTGCTGAGCCCATTATACAGATGAGGAAAATAAAGGGCAGAATAGTCAAAGAATTTGCAGTACTTCTCAGTAGTGGGTCAAGGATTCAAACTTGAGGAGTCCATCTCCAGAATGTGTTCTGATGGTGCTTGTGTTGGTAAGCAGTAGGTGCTCACTCAGTACTGCCTCACAAAAGAGGCAGACAGCAAAGCCAAGCTTAAGCCTTTAGTTTGTTCTATTAGAATATGCTCTGAACACTTGTTTTCATCTTTCAGGCGTGACTAAAAAAACTGTTCACTTTCCCCCTTTTGCTTTTCTTACTTTTGACTTCATTTTCTCTGACATTTGATGTGTCTCATAAAATATATAGAAAAAAAGTTCAATTAGAAACCAGCGTTATTCCAAACATGGCTTCAGTAGAAAATAAAGAAGAAGGAGAACAAAGGCAGCTGATCTTAGACTTTTATAACGTGCTGTATTTATTCACTCAGGCTGACAAGGGACTTCCTAGTAGGCGAAAAGATGTCTGTTGTTAGATGACATTGAGGTCTGGCCCAGGGTTTATAGGTTCTTGGCCTCTTATTAAAACAAAACCAAAGCAAACCATATGGTGGGTCTATTTTTACTTTTTTGAGGAATTTCCATGTGCATTCCCATAGTGGCTACCACCACTTCACAGATTCAACAGTACTGTATAACTGCAATATGGTAAACCAAGCAAGACCCTGAAATAGTTACCACTCACACATTACTGAGAAAGAAATTGGAAATTAAGAGTTAGGTGATTTATCTGAGCATCAGCGCTCAGCTAGAGTCAGTGGCTGCCAAGCTGATGGGTGACTAAGCTATCCACTGGGATGTATGCTGTCTGAAGAGAATAAAGTCAACCATCACATGTTGGGGAAATAATATTCCTGCGATCTATTTATATTGCTCATCAAGGTATCTTCCATGAGGAGAGAGATGTCTCTAGTATTCTGATGAAGATAAAGTGAGGGAGATTTCAGATGAGGAGTCTCCCTTCAACTTCAATGCTCTGTTTGTCATTTCTCTGGTCTAAACTGAAGAAAGGATGTTGAGAGGAAAAGGAACAGACTCAGAGGCAGTTAAACACTTTCTGTGTGCTTTGCAACTAGGCACTGGGACACATTCAAAAGTATACTGTGACACAAGACACAAATTCGGCCACATCCAAGACTCAGGTGATTGTCGGACCTCAGCTTCACGGCCTGCTTCAAAGGGTCAGCTCAATAACATTTTAATCTCTCAAGGTATGAATCAGTGGTTGTCTCTTTAAAATTTCCTTCGCCACACAGGTGCCTAAATAAACCCATCACACATTGTGCCTCATCTCCCTTAACTACTGTGCCAGGGGATATCTGGATGCCACAGGTGCGGTTGTCATGGAAATCGGTAGCTGTTCCTGCAAAGGTTTCCAGGTCAATAGGAAGTTTCTGTGAAAGCTCATACAGTTCTGCAATAGATGTCACTCCTCATGCCCTGGCTTCTCTGGGTCCCTCAGACAGAGTTTCAAGCTCTTTCCCTCAACTACAGCTTTCCCCCCAAAAGTAAATGGCACACACGAACACCCACTGTTGCAGGAAACAAATCCATGTTTAAAATGTATTGGGGACAGAAGAGACACATCTAAAGCTAGCCTTATGGTTGGCAGATAAAAACACTTTTAAGGAAGATTCTAGAAAGAGCAACAGAAAAGGCACACTTCATTTTCTTCCCATTTCATAGACCCATCTTTGCCTTCAAAAAGGTATTTGTGAATGGAAAGGATGGACGTACTTATAACCCAGGACCTTCTAAGAGGCTCTTCAGGGACCTGGTTAGGAGCAAATGGATCTGGTTCCTTTCATCTGCCTTGACTCCTCTTGTTTTGCTGAGTGTGTGAGGGGCTGTGGGTGCACTAATAGCAACAGAGGACTGTTCTTAAAGATACAAGAACTAGGCCTGCATCTTAATGCAAATACACTCAGGGCAGGAGCCACATCTAAAAAGCATCCTCAGATAATAAAAACCTTTCATAGAAGGTATCTGGAGAAAACACACAATCGAGGAGGGAACATATTACTTGTTTTCTTTTAAAAATCCTCTTAAGAACCTGCGATCAACATCCATTTCAGTTCTGAAGTGGCCGGAGCTTTATGAAAGCCGATGGGATGAACAGTTAGTCCCCAATTCCTGGCTCAGTGCTGACTGCCATTTAATTTTTACATGATGGGGGGATAACACCAAGAGAGACAGAACTTGGGTCTGAGAGGTGATGAAGTGTGAAATTCGTATGCTCACTTTGTCTTCCTAGGCAGAGCACTGGCACGGGTTTCTTTCTTCCCTAATAATGGAGTACCTCACTGAGTAAATCTGTGTAAACATGAATATGCACATGCCTAATACAGGCACACGACTGGCTGCTTTCCCACCGATCTTAGCGATATGGTAGGTAAATTCTAAACTACTCATCTTGGGTATTCTCTTCATCGTCTGTAGTATCAGGGTTCGAGTGGCTGGTGGGATAGAGGAGGTTGAACGGAATGGGCTGGGCTCTTGATTTGAGTTGGCAGAAGTGTAATCCAGAGTGCTGGCATGGACTTAGAGTCTGCCTCTCTTTTTGTGAATACTGACACCACACCACCATCATCTCCAGATGGTGAGGCAGCAATAGCTTCCTTGGTGGAGAAAGTTTCTACTTTTCTTCTCTTCACTGCACCCAAAGAATCCTAAGATGCACAAATGTATTCTCATTGCATTTAAGAAGCCCAGGATCCTTTATTCAGCATTACTTAGCATTCCAGTCCAAATTCCTGTGGTGACAGGGGCAACAGCAGCTAGCTATCTTTCTCCTCCTCCTCCTCCTCCTCCTCCTCCTCCTCCTCCTCCTACTCCTCCTCCTCCTTCTTCTCCACCCCAGGACTTCAGTACATAATATTCTCTGGGTGCCTCTGACCCCCCTTTTCCAGTCCTAGTGAACCCAGTCAACTATCTGTTCTTTGTTGTGATTCGGTTTAAAGGACAAATTCTTAACCTTCTACCCAGCTTGGATCTGGTTGAACCCTGTAAACATGTTTTGTTTCTCTTAGTCTCAAAGTGACAAGTTCAAGTCCTTTCCTAGTGGACCAGAAGCCTCAGAAGACAGGCACCAAGCCTGTGTCATCTCCAGTACCTAGCACACCAGGAAGCCCCTAGCAAGTCCTTGCTGTCTTGGTAGCAGCTGACCGTAGAGGCAGCATCTGAGAGGTTTTCTTGCTGATATGGGAATCAGCCATCAAGCTGTGTGCCTTCTCATTTTCAGAGCTCGCCTGGGGCATGTGGCAGGGTTGACTTGATGAGCCATCAAAAAGTGGCTTCTTTTAATACCATTTTGCATTGTAGATTTCTATGTCAGCAGAAAACCAAGGTAGAAAGCAAATGGTTCAGTCAAACTTGGGATTTGGTACAGCCTAGGAGAAAAGCACGTCCACTCCATTTAATTTACTGAATTTGTCCCTTAAAAAAAATCCCCTGAATTCAGGCAATCCAGTTTGTGCAGCCCCAGTGCGACAGGGATCAATATCTGGCTTCTGAGAGATGAGACGGTACATACTGCAGATTCAGAACTAAAAATCCATACAGCCGGCTGTGATTCAGGACAGCGCTGTAGGGCTGCAGGCCACAGAGAGAAAGATTCCTACCCTGACGGGCAGGAATGAGTAATGGGAGAGGAGGCAGCTTTCCCATGCATTATCTTAAAACTGGGAATCAGCAGCAAAGGAGTTAGCTACAAGGCAGGCATTGTTAATCCTGGGATTACAATCATGATTTCCTTACATTTTCTCATCTTTAATAGAAACCTTTGGGATGTATACAGTTTTTTTTTTTTTGTGTGTGTGTGTGTCATTGTGAACACACAAAATATATTTAGGTTTTGGGATGTGGCTTTGATATTTCTGTCAGATTCCAAATAATAATAATAATAATAATAATAATAATAATAATAATAATAATAAAAAATAAAAATAAAGGGTATCACAGAATCAAAAATATGAATAAAGGTAAGGTTATTTATGTTCATTAACAAAATGTAGCTCAATTTGTATCACATAATTTTGTAGGCCATTTCTTTGATATTTGGTTTACCTGTTTGTTTACTAAAAATATGCTCGTCCACTAGGTTCTGAAATGCTTCTCTATAGGTTTTGTTCTTATTAATATTCCTGTTATTCAATGTCTTCCTTGGTTTACAAATGGGAGTTCTTCTTTTAAAAATTATTCTTTGATAATTTCAACTATGTATATAGAGCATTCTGAGCCCACTCTTAGCTGCCCTCTCTTACCCCACTCCCTCCCTTGTCACCCTTCTCTCACTTTTATGCCTTTCTGTTTTGTGCCCCACTTAGTTTAACCATGGCCATCTGAGTGAGCACGGATCTGCCCACAGGCACATGGAGAACTTACCAATGACTATATCTCTGAAGGCAATGGCTCCCCCTCTCCAGGTAGCCATCCACCCAATAGTACTTGGGGAGGATCAAGACCTTATGATTCCCTCTCCCATCCAAGATTGGATGTTTACAGGCCCCGTCCCAACTGCATCTGCTGTGAGTTTCCCATTGCACTGACTGTGTCGTATGAAGAAGATAATCCTTCACAGACTTCCTTTCCATCCTTTAGCTCTTACATTCTTCTGCCCTCTTTCCTATGATGTTCCCTGAGCCTCAGAGGAGGAGGTATTGGGGTACTGTTTTGGGACGATCACTCTTCATTCATTCATGCTTGGTGTCTTAAGCACCGGCGAGTCTCCATATTCAACCATTCACTGAAAAGAGAGCTTCTTTGATTAAGTCTGAGAGTAGAACTTGCCTTCAGATATATGCGCAATATTTAGGATATATAGTGATAACATATCTATGTAACAGAATGATAGTAGTAAACTCCTTTCTAGGGCCTATGACTTCCTCAGCCTTTGATGATGCGCAGTACTAGGCATGAATTGCCTCCTGCAGATCAGGCTTTGGATCCAAACATAATACAGTTAATGACTCATAACAGTTATGCTGCTGTTGTACCAGTGGGCACATCTTGCCTAGTAGTCAATACTGTAGCATGCAAAGTCCACAGATGGATAAGACCACTAGTAACTTTTCTTGTGGCCGGCATAGGAGCTTCTGGCACTCTTAAAACCGGCCACAGAAAGGAAGTTACCAGCATAGTTCCAGCTTGATTTCTTAGTGTCCTGCAACCAAGACATTGTGGTGTTTTCAGCAATAGGGTCTCATTTTAGTAGGCAGTCAAAAGCAGTATCAGTAGCGTGTGCTGTCTGGGAAGTGATATCACTGGGATGTGCCTGACCAAGAGCTCATAAGGAATTTCTTTACGTTAACACTGGAATCTTTATTTGATAACTGATGGCTTCTAGGATTGGCATTCTACCCATAGAGGTTTTCTCTGGAGACTGCTTCAGAAAAGGATGACTGAGGAGAAAAGGAGGACTAAGGAAATGGATTGGTAAGTAACTTTCCCTGAGAATTAAGCTAAGTTTTCCCCTTCCCAGCATCAATATGGGAGTGATAATGGGTATTCAACCACAGAGCCAATGTGGATGGCTGATGGGGCCCAACAAGTCTTTGACCTCCATTTATTATGAACTGACTGAGAAAACTAGAAATCATAAGGAAAGGGAATTAGCCGTGGGGCAACAGTGGCAGTTTGGCTTGTTCTATTTTGGGATTGTAGGGAAGGGTGGATGTTAAGACAAATGGGGGTGGGGCAGGGGCTGGTAAAGCAACTCAAATTCAACAAAATAGACTGGCAGCTGGGTGTGGGTGGACTGTGGTCCTGAGAGTGAGGATAGTGAAATGGTGGAGAGAAACCACGTGGGCAGTATGAGGGGATATTGCAAAAATCCCCTCACTGAGCCTCCTGTCTGTTGGGAGTCTGCCCAGTGCCACCCACTGCTGAAGCTCTGACCTCAAAGCCAACAACAGCAGAATTGATTTCAGTGAAAATAGAACATGGAAATGAAGCTTGTGCATTAAATGCTACCAGATATCTGGAAGGAAGCTGAAAAATTCATGTCACTGTGGTAATACCTCAAATTAGCAGATGTCAGGAAAGTGGAGTGTAGCCTAAATTTGCCATTGTTTTCCTTTGGGAACTAACCGTGAGAGGAAAAAGATGCATTTTTGTTTAGTTTAGTTTTTTTTGTTGTTGTTGTTATTTCTAGATTGTGTTTCTTCCCTTCATCTTGACAAGTCTTTTCGCAGGAAAATAGCTGATGAGTGTAAAAGGCTCTCATTGTGGTGAGCACTGACATCCAGCACCTCAATATTTAATTGGTACAGTTCCTGTTAATGTTTTATTCATGCTCACCCTCAGACAGGGTATGAGGACATGGATAATTGCATAATTTTCTCTCTGTGTAAATTTGTACACCCTGGTTTGCTTCTGTCTCACATAACACTTTCTCTTTTCTTCTCTCTTCCTTTCTTTCCCAGCTTTTTAGTTTGGGCTCATGTCTCCAAATTAAAGTTGAGGGTCCATTAGGTCTCATTCATCTGTGAGATGGTTTTTGTATCTTTCTACTGATTCCATTACAGAGGAGCCTTTTCAGGCTTAGCTGGTGCCCTGAATAGGAATTATATTATTCCTTCAATATAGAATGGGAACGGAGGGCAATGCCTTCATTTGAACATCTTGGGGGAAGTGCTTTATATAGTAAGACCTGCTATACCTAACACATGTAGTTTTCTGATAAGAGAAATGAAAATCAAAACTCTTCATGGTGTTAATTCAGTGAAATACTTTTAGTAATCCCAAGTCAGTTTGCTTTAGAATGATGCCGTTTGGGATATAGACATTTTGTGATCATAAATAGAAAGTAAATATATTGTTTTTGTTATAAAATTGCCATACACTGTGAAAAAAGTGTTATGGAATGATTATGATTTTATTATAGCCCTGAAAAGAACCCAGTTAGTCAGTGTTTTTGCAAATATTTGCAACTTTGACTATCTTATTTACCTGGACGTCTATTTACTATAATCAAATAGTAAGCTATTTACTAACCATCTCCCCCCAACCCCCACTCCCAAACCATAAAATCCATTGATCTCTTCTTGGTTTTGATCTTTCATTTCACCATGCATTTGGCTTACAGCTCGTTCTTCCCATGTTCTCTGTGATGTGGAAGTTTCTGAAATTCATTCATCATTTCTTAATTGTCTTATTTCTGTTCCCTCAATGGAGATGCTTCTAGTACACCTCAGGTGGTCTTCTGCCTTTTTCCTTTTTAGTTGTCTACCTCAGTGAATTTCTTCATTCTTTTGATCTGTATCAACATTCCAGCCCTCTTGGGAATTCCCTGATGAGTTTTCTATCCAATCTCAAACTTATCTCAAAGCTATTGTCAGCTCCAACGTGATGTCTCTGCCCAGGGACATCCTCATCTGTTTGTTCTCTTAACTTTCAATGCTGCTACCAGCTCTGGCTTCACCCTTTCCATACTTTGTCTATATCTAGTCAATCATCTTCCCTTTCCTTCCCTTTCTAGCCATTCTATTCTGTTCTTCCATCCCTCGGCACTTGACAGGACCGCTCTCATACTTCATCATTCATTCCAAAATAACCATTTATCTCACTGCTATAGAACTCTCTTTCCTCGAAAAGCCAGATGGGAATCTGAATTTTGTGTTTCCTGCCTGTGGTACATTTATAAAAACATTGTGGAGATGACCCTCCCCTCCAACCCCCATGAAGTTTTCAGATAACCTTTAACTGATTCTAATTTCAAATGCCTCTGATCATTGCAGATAATTATTTCTGTCATGGGGTGGGGAGTAGAGGGAAATGGTTGCATTTAGGTGGTAGAACTGGAGACAAGGTAAATAGGAAGGAGTCTTTTCTTAGACAAGCAAATGTGGAATTTTGTGTGTTTTGCATGGTTGAGAACATTGCTCTGCTCCATTTCAGTGGGGTTACCTCTGATGGCTGGGCTAGGTAATGTGTTGACTAAGCCTATTGCCTGGGGACCTTAGGTCTTCTGGGAATCATATGGACTTAGACTATGACCTCTCAGCTGTGAAGTCTTCAGAGGCCTTTCCTGAGTCTGTTGCTTCCCACAGTACCACAGGACTCAGAGAGGACATTGCAGTTAGGGCTTAGGTTCAGATGTTGGGACACAAAGACTTTCAGGATATAGAGGTTCATGTTAATTAGAAACCCCTTTTATCTCTTGTTCAAATGATCTGAAAGTACGGTGTTAACTATTCATGTTTGATAAGCAGCTCTATACCATTTAAGAATCCATACTCCTTCTTTTTTGATACCTCACCACCTGTTAAAGTAGAACCTTTGAATCTTATGTCATGGCCCTGTTGGGCAATCTGGAGAAATGTATGCACTCTGTCCATGTAAATGGTTTTAAATGAATAAAAGAATCCATAGGAAATGATAATAAAATGCAATGACTACAATCTTAAAAGACAAACTTGTGATGTGAAATTATATATGATTTATCAATGATTATTATTAAGGAACACTGGTGTGTTCAATAAGTCCTTCAGATTCAGCATAGTCATGAACACTAACTTTTCTTTGATTCTATGTAGTTATAACATGACATGAATGTATCAGTGATCTTTTATTAGAATGTTATTTATGTCCTTCTTAAAGTCCTCTATCATCATCGTTAGAAGTGATTTTAAATCTGAATCTTGCGTTCCTGGTAATATGGGGAATTCAGGACTTTCTAGTGTGGGAAAACTAGGTTCTGATAATGCCAAATACCCTGGGTTGCTGATGCTTATGTTCTTGCACTTGCCTTTCGCCATCTGGATCTCTTTAGTGCTACCTGCCCTGTCTCTGACTGGAGCCTGTCTTTCCTATTATCTTAGTTGTGTCAGAACTGTGTGGGGTGGGTGTTACTACTGAGGTTAGAGCTGAGGCCCAAGATCTGCTCAGTGCTTGGGCCCAGACTGGAAGGAACCAGTGCTCTGGGCCAGGAGTGAACTCCTGGGTCCTAGTGGGTCCCAGTTACTCTCTGTTTGGGGCAGGCGTTGCTGTCTTCTTACCTAAGATACTGCCAGGGTTAGAGCTCCTGGAAGGCCCGCTTCCTCTGGTTTCCATGAGATTGGGTGCAAAGCTGTCCCCCAGGATCTGCTCAGTGCTTGGGCCCAGACCAGAAGGATCTTCTATTAGAAGCAGAGGGAGATGTATCTTAGTGGTAGAGTGGTGGCTCACAGATACAAGACCCTGGAATCTGTTAGAAGCACTGCCCTCCAAAAGTTATAAGAAAATATTGGATATCTAATGACAATATTTATCACGTACACTGTGATTATTTTTGTGGCCTGTTGTTTACCATCATTTGTGTAAAGAAAATTCTGAATTTCAACAATAGGTAATGGAAAATTACAACTCTTCCCACACAAGTTTCTGAGATCCATGAATTCTACCAATGTGCTGTTTGAAGATTGGCCAACCCCAAGTTGATGGCCTTGTCCTGAACTGCTGAGACTGGCTCTCTTCTGTGTCTATTGTCTAGCACTAGGAAAGAAAAGAGAGAAGTCAAGGGCAAGGAATTGAGCCATGTTTGTGATTTCTTCCACTGACTTTGAACTTAGTCCTATGGCTATACAGTTCTTCAAAAGAAAATAGGTTGGGCCTGCGTGCGCGTGTGTGTGTGTGTGTGTGTGTGTGTGTGTGTGTGTGTACTCATGGATATAACTATGAGACCCTGTGCTCAGCTGAAGCTGAGGTGTTTAATTGTGAAGAAGAGGAAGGATCGACTAGAGAGATTCTTACTCCCTACTACATGAATATAGGATTTCCCAGAATATGCCAGAAATCCAATTTCCTACTAACTATTCTCAGAAGAGATTGTACAATTTAGAAAGTTTTATTGGGAGGATTAATCATAGTGTGTTCAAGTGGCAGGCAAAGAGGCAGAACTCAATACATATTCACTGAAGCTGACTGGCATATGACGGGGACTGTCAGAGAGGTTGTAAACCCTGTGAGAGACAATATCGAACTTCTTGTGATGTGAAGGAACTCATGCTTTAATTCATTCACTCATTTCTTCATCTCTTCATCCATTCCACATTTAATATGGATTGAGCTTGGATTATATGGCACCTAGGTGTGGTTCTAGTTCAGGAAATAATGGTAAGTAACGTGGAAGTCTTTATTGTAAGGCATCCTTCGTTTTTACTTTGGAAAAACAAATTAAATAAGTCTTACATTCCAGGAGGCAAAGGACACAAATATAAAGGTTTCAACAGGAATGCTGTAGAAGGCAGAATTCTAAGACGGTGTCTATGATTTCATGACCACACTCTTGGACCATCACTCCTTGCATCTTATCTACTTTGTGATTGGCATCTGCATGTCTGCTGAGAAGGTATTACTATCATGAGTTTATACTATGTGCCATAGGAAAGGAGATGGAAAAGATGTGTTTAAGGTTCCCAAGTCAGTTGCTTCTGAGTTAGCCTGAAGGAAGGTTATCTTAGTTGACACTGATTTCTTCTGGTAAAGTCCCTTAGAGAGGAACCAGGACCAACATGAAATTATTGAGAAATTAATCAAGCTGCCTTCTCTAAAGCACATAGACCCACTGTGAAAGGGACCAAAAGGAAAGGACTTGAGAACAGCCCATACAAGCTGAGAGCATCCTCAGCTTCCTACTACCAAGGATACAGAGACCCAATCACACAGCCACAAGTAGCAAATGCCTCCCAAGCCACATCCAGATTTGGAGGTACATTCTTTCAACTCAAGGTTTCAAAGACACCCAATGTCCAGTTGGTTGCGCCCTTGTATGCACCCTTGAACAGAGAACTCAGCTAAGCTATACTTTAGCAGAAACTAGACTACTAAATGCACATTGCTTTATTTCATAATTAAAATGTATTTCTTAAGCATTTTTGCATATTATATTTGAGCATATTCCCATAGTCTCATTTTATATTCTCCTTCTTCTTAGTCACCTTCCCCCAGACAAGTTTATGATTAATTTTATTTAACACATAAATGTATATGTATATACATACATACATACATACATACACACACACACACACACATATACATACATGGTTTTATGTGATTATATAAAATCTTGAAACCACAATAGAAAAAAATCTCAGATATTTATCTTCCTGGGGCTGGCTCAATTCACTTAAGATGACTAGCTCCAATCTCATCCATTTTTCTGCCAATGACATGACTTCACTATTCTTTATGACTGAAAAATAAAACCAACAACCTCAAATACATGTTGTTTTAGGCCACTAACTTTGTGGTTATCTGTCGCTTAATATATGTAGAAAATGAATACGAATGATCTTGGCAGAGGGTGACCAGAGAAGGATTCCCTGATAAGAACTCAGTGAAGACAGGGAAGAGTGAAGAACAAACAAAAGCTATGTACATGGGGGACTATGCACAAAGGGGGACTCATTCCTGCTGTAGGTGGAGCACAGCCAAAGGATGGGCTTGGGTGGCAGAGGAGCCAGTGATATGGAGAGAAGAACCTAAACAAGGTTGCAAAGAGGCAGTGGTATAGTAGCAAGCCCTGCTAAAGAGTCAGAGCCCACATGTTCAAGGATGAAGACAGGCACACCACCCTATTGTGCACACTATAGTGAAGTGAAGACTGGTTAAAGGTGAGGAGAGGCGGGGACAAACAGTACCAGGGAGAAGTAGAAGCATGGGTTTGTATTTGCACAGTGTAAGATACCACTCAAGTGCCAAAGGTGTAGTTTTATGGACATATGTATTCATTAACTAAATAATTTACTGTGTGGCATAAGCATGGATACATATTTATGTATAGATTTCAGAGTTTGATAACATCTTCCTCAGTCACTTTCTACCCTATTTTTTTGAGACGGATTCACTAATTAGACAAGATTAGGTTTACCAAGCTTCAAAGATTCTACTATCTCCATCTTTCCAGTGTTCTGATTACAACCCATCATACCACATCTAGCTTCTATGTGTGTGCTGATCATCTGAACTCAGAAATTAATGCTTGTGCAGAAAATCACTTTAGTGACTGAACTATCTCCCCAGACCATGAGTAGTTATAAATATAGTGTTCGGGAGAGTTTGGGGATAGAAATAGTAGAAAGTCCAGCATATGTATGGCAGTTGTGTTTAATTTTATTTTTAAGTCTCTCTCCTGCAACCGTGTGTGTGTGTGTGTGTGTGTGTGTGTGTGTGTGTGTGTGTGTGTATGTGTATGTGTATGTGTATGCACATGTGAGTGCAGGTATCAGAAGAGGCCAGAAGAGGGCACCAGAGTCTCTGAAGCTGGAGTTACAGGTGGTTGTGAGTTGCCTGAAGTGGATGTTAGGATCTGAACTTAGGTTCTCTGGAGGAGGATCGAGTACTCTCAACCTCCAAGTCATCTCTCTAGCACTATAGATACTATTTAAATCATGATACCGGGAGAAAAAAATCCACAAAATTGAACACTAGAATATTGGGTTTAAGAGTCACCTTAAGTAATGGGCATCTTGTTGAGGATGACATTCTGGTCCTGAAGTTTAAGTGACATCTGAGATGTACTTCAGTGCACAGACTTCTAGCAGAGCTTGACAAACCAGAGTTCTCGACTCCAGACTCTAAGTCCTTTATTTTCCACACTTCATAAAGAATCTTAAAGGGTCAGCTGGCTTGACTACTTTCTTTTTGTGGGGCTACAATCCCAGATACTGATGTCAGAGGTATTCTTTCTTACTTGGGCATCATCCTACCATATGCTGATTTGATCTATTGGCATCAGGAGGCTGGGCTCATGTGACAAATGCAATGCATGCTGTGGTATCTATAAACCTCACACCATCAAATTAATAATGAAAAGCCTCCCATCCAAGCTCCCCCGCCCCAACTGCTGTGCTCAATGGCCTGCAGCACATTTGGACCCATCAATAGGTGTTCAACAATATTACAACTTGTTTAAATCTTGGTAAAGTAGTTGTGCACTACTGTTATTGACTTCCCTTTTCTAATTACCACCTAAAGGTGACAGATGATGGAGCTCTAATGACCACATTCTTTGAGAGTGAGTAGTTCTGGGTTTCAACTCTTAGTGTCTTGGCTGTTCCAAGGAAAGAGATCTCTTGTTGTGAAAGCAGGCCCCTCTCAGAAAGGCCCCCATCTAACATCCAGTCCATCTTGGAGACCCTTCACTGGGAAGCATTGGGGACTGGTATGAAGCCAGAGGATTCTCTGTGTGCATGGGCATGGTTACTGCAGGAATGCTAAGGTGCAGGGAAGTAGCTTTGGCCAGATTTTATAATAGTTTGTAATGCAGGTTGCTAGAAAGCAGTGTTTTTGTTGTTGTTGGTTTTTTGTTTGTTTGATTTGTTTTTCAGAAACTCAATTTATTTTATTTCATGACTCTGTTCTGATGGCATGGTGGAAACACAAACCCCATTCTTTTCTTGTCATGGGGTCAAGTTTGGGGAGCACAATTTTGTAACACCCAGGCTTGGCTAGGTTGGGTCTGGGCACTTTTTAGTGTTTGCCTTCTGCAGTGCCCATTTCCCCTCAGCTGGTCTTGTTTAGGAAGCCATATTCCTGAGATTTCATTGGTGCAGCTTCCTGCCATATATAGAAGATAATACCTTGCAGCCGACATCCCAGTACTCTGGATCTTACGATCTTTTTGCTCTGTCTTCTGCAATGTTTCCAGTCTCAGGTGTAGCTCAGGTGTAGAGGTTATGTTGTAGATGTATCATTTGGCATTCAGTTTTCTGAAAACAGTTCTCTGTATTTTGACCAGTTCTGGATTCTTGTGATGGTCTTTGTGGCAAAAAGGAAATTTCTTTGATGATGAGAGGGTGAGCTACACTTACCTGCGAGTATTTGAAATGCAATTGGAAATTGTATGGTCCAGGAAGCAGCAATAGTAGACTCTTCTCTAGGCTCTATGATATCATCAGCAGAGGTAGTTGGCATGAATTCTCTCCTATTTGAACAGAATTTAAGTGCAATTATACTAGCTGTTGGTTAGCACCAAGACATGACTGCCACTGTGATACCCTTGTGTATATCTGGCCATGATGGTCACTGTTATGGTTTGTGACAATGCACTTTAGAAGAACCAATCTGGAACTGATCTAGAAACCTCCTTCCTGAGGACTAGCACTTATGGTATTGAAATTTCTATACAATCAGTAGTCTTTCCCAGCCTTAAGTTTTCTTAAATATCTTTTATAAGAGATGGTATGTCAAGAAGCATAATATGTTTCTGATTTGCCCTTGTGTATCTAGTATACTGCATACCATATAACATTCTTAAGTGTCTGAACAATCAATTACTAGAGTCCTGAGAAAGGAAAGTTTAGGAAGCAAGTTCATTGGCCAAGGGCTGTGGTTGAGTTGTTCCATTTATTCCATTACCATATTTACTCTTTTAGTCATCAAATGCTTAGGTAACATACATTTCAAGACCTGTGCTAGAGCATTGAGATTAAAAAAATACTCAGCAAAACGGATACACACCTACCAATGTTTGTGCAATTTGTGTTCATGTAATCAACCTATGTTCCAAATGACCTTAGTAGTTTCATAGACTTCATTATGGAAATCTATCACAGTTTATCAAGTTCCTTAAAGCTCCTTGGGTTGTTTCTAATCTTTGTTTCAAACATGGTTGAAATGTACAACATGAATACATGAATACTGAGTTTAATAAGTCTATGGACATCTGGAGGGGACTGGCCCTTCTCAGACCACCCCCATTACTTATATATCAGTATTGACAATCTTACTTCAAAGGTGTGTTTTTGAGGGGGAATATTTATACTCTATTTTTAATCCTAAGATTAACAAACTTCTCTTTCCATTCTCAGGCCATACATTTGTCAGTAACTTGAAACTATAGGTTAAAACTATCATTATCCAAAGCAGATTCTGAGGAAAACTAATTCTGGAAGATATTCTTCTGTGTTTTTTTTTTTTTTTCTCCATCTAGGTCTTTGGTGCTTCTGTTGAGCGTCAGTTATCTGAACAGGCAAGGGTTTGTTTCTGGGCTCTCCATGTTCTTTCTTCAGTTTCAATGTCTGAGTCTGTGTCAGCACCACACTGTTTTGGGTATGACAGCTCTGTAGTATACTTAACATCAGGCACTATGATGGCTCCAGCTTTGCTACTTTGTTCAAGACCGCTTGGGCCATTAGCGTCTTGTCTTTTATGCACCCATATGAATTTTAGAATTGCTTTTTTTCAGTTCTGTAAAGAGTGTCATGTCATCTCTTTTGCCTTTCTGTGGGATTTCACCAAATCTCTAAGGTTTTTTTTTTTTTTTTTGAGTGGCATGGATATTTTGATATTATTTTTAAGCAGAATTGGAGATTTTTCTAGTGTTAACATATCTTCTTCAGCTTTTCTCATCAGGAAGAAAAGGTCCACTTGGCTGTTTTCCTAGGCATTATGCTTTCTTGTTGATTAATTGTGGTCACTGCATGTGAGATTACTGTAGTGATTCTGTTCTCAGCAGGGTCATTATCGAGATATAGAAATACTACTGACTGATTTTCATTTTAAGAGATTTATTTTTTAATGTGTGTGTGTGTGTGTGTGTGTGTGTGTGTGTGTGTGTTTATGTGGATGAGGGTGTAGTGCCTTTACAGTCCAGAAGAGAGTATTAGGTCTTTTGGAGATGGAGTTCCAGGCAATTGTAAGACACTGGATGTTGCTGGAAACTGTGTCTTCTGAAAGAGCAGTACACGATGAGCCATATCTTCAGGACAGCATTACTGAATTTTTGATGCTGTCTTTTCACCTTGATAATTTATTAAATTTATTTCTAGGTCTATTGTCTTTGGTGCAATCTTTTCTATCTACTAAATCATACTTAAAAAATGGGAGAAGCTCACTTTTCTTCATTTTTGTTGTGGATCTTTTTTTTTCCCCCTCAAGTTTTCTGTTTAGTTTTCCCAGAATGATTCTTCCTGTAGTTAGCATCATCTGTCAATTCTGACACAGCCCAGAGTTACCTTAGTTTCAAATGGTGGATTGTCTTAAGCAGATTGGCATAGAGATATATCTTTGGAGGCATTTTCTTCATTGATAATTGATGTAGGAGGGCCAAGTCCACTGTGGGTGGTACCATTCCTAAGCAGGTGCCTGGGTTGTACAGTTAAGGTAGCTGAGCAAGGTAGAAGAAGCAAACCAATAAGTAGTGTTTCCCTGTGGACTCTGCTTTAGTGCCTGCTTACAGCTTCCAGCTTGAGTTCCTGTCTCCAAGTCCCTCAGTGATGGACTGTAACCTGGAAGAGGTAATAAACCCTTTTCTTCCTAAGTAGGTTTTTCTTAAGGTGTTTGTCACAGCAACAAAAAGCAGACTAGGACAATGTTAGATAGAAACATTAAAATAGACCCATTACATTTTCCCCAGACTTAGAGGAAAAGCTTTTGGCATTCCCTCATTCACTCCAATGTAGATTATGTAAAATGTTAAGAGACTGAGGAAGTAGATGGACATGCAAAAATCATTTCAATTGTCCCATGAGGAGAAAATAAACAGATCAACCCACCAAGTAACAGGAGTGCCAATTAGAAGCTTCTCATTCTTAGTAGGCCATAAAAAAAAAATCACACCACAGTTAATTTCTGAAAATATTTTCAGTCTTTAAGGTTAAAAATACTTTTTCTTTTTGTAGATAATATTCATATTGATAATTCATTCGACTAGTCTCTTTTCTTTTTATGAATTTTAAATTTTATTTTTATTAACATTATTTTTAAAAATTCTATATACATGTATACATTCTATTGACCATATCCATCATCCAGTTCCCTTTTTCCAACCTCCCCCCATACATCACCCATTTCCTCCCAATTTAATATCTTAATAAAAAACACCCACTAAGTCCAGTTACCCTTGCTCAAATGAACATGTGTGTTGGGTCAGCCAGTAAGTACAGATGCCCTACCCAGGAGCTGCGCATGGCAGCTACTGATAGTTGATGGCTACTGGGAGATGGTCTCTTTTCTCACACAACGCCTCTGAGCTGCTCCCTCCTGGCTCTCAGATCCTTCTTGGATGCAGAGAAATGCAGTGAGTTGGGTGTTAAAGATGAGTAAAGGAGAACAAAATAGAAAGTGCTAAGCTGGCCTCCTATCTCTGGGAGGAAATTCTATTTACTCTATTTCCTGTGACTGAGTCAGTATTTCTCCTTGTCTCCCTAACAAACAAAGCTTTACAAGCTCTACGGTGGCTTCATGGCAAATGGAGCTCAGCCCTGCACTCATGGCTCTGCTTCCTGCTTCCCAGGCACAGGAGGGCATTTCCCAGTCAAGGTTCACATGGAAAGAGATGGTGAGATGTCAACCACTCTGTAAACCTTCTGCCCATGTCTCTTTTTGTTTCTTTCCACATTCTTGGCATACACAAAAGCTCTCATTTTGCTGAGTACTCCCACTTGGAGAGACTCAGACACTTCTGCACACCAACTGAAAGTGAAATCTTCCCAGTGTCTGAGGAGCTGGCCAGAAGCAAATCCTTGGGCACCATAGTTCTGTATAAAGGGGATTTGTGGTCAGAGAAGGATGCCGTACACCCAGTTTTACTATTCTTTTTTTTTGTGCCAGGTTTGCATCTATTTGGAAGCATGAAACAATAAAATAGCAGTGCATTATTTTCTTCATAAAAATCTACCCAAACTCCTGTTTCATTAGGTTATTCATATGAATTATATATATTTAGGAACTTTTGGCAAAGTTTCTTTTAATTAATTTCTTAGGTTAGCATAGAGCAATGGATTTCACCATGGTGTTTTCTTACATGTACGTCACTGTGTTCTCTTAGCAAGCAGTCTCCTCCCTTACTGTCCTTCCCTGTGTCCCCTATCTCCCTGCTCTGCCTGCTTCCTTCTCTTTCTGTGAACAGTTTCCCCTCTTGCTTTCCCAGCACATGAATTAATCATTGGACAAGTTCTAGGTAGTTAAACTGACCGGCTGATGTAAAAATCTCTTAAACACTAATCAAATTACTTCATATTTGTTGATATGGTCTTTTGAAGGTAGCTTACTTGTGTTTTACCATGATTAGATCCTGAAATATTTAAGTGGCAGGCTTGAGTTGCAACATTAAATTCAGCCTTGAAACTGGTCAGCTAATTGACACTCTGCTCATTGTAACAGCTCAGAGCCCCAAGACTAACTACAGTCTGCCTAACTCAGCTGGACCAGGTACTGGAAGCTTTGGCGGTTGTTTCCTGAACCTTAAGGGAAGTTCCAACTGTTGAGAACTGTTCACACACTGACTTTGATTGTAGTACAATTATTGGCAGCAAAGAAAATTCAGTCCACCTGTGTTCCTTTGCCACACTGTGTTTAGCATAACTGAATCCATTAAACTGAACCAAATCAAAGCACTCCTCTAGCAAAGCAACCAACACAAATCAGGTCAAACCAAACCAAGCCTGGTGTAAGAAATTAAGCACCAAGAGTGGACCTTGGTGGTTAATCTCTCTGGGCATGAGGGAATAGCATGCTGTGATACAAACTAACTTTACGTCTAACATATTCTTCCAGCTTTGTGAGTCTGCTGCATTCTTTACTCACTTTATTTCCCCGCCCCTTCTCCTGGGACATTTTGCTGTTCCAAACAAGGGCAGAACTCCATTGGTCTTATCAAGATGTGCTGCAGTCTGACAGCCTTTGACCAGTTACGTTCTGCTTCTTTTCCAGGTAGTGGTGTTGGGAAATTAAATGCAACATGGAAGGGACGGCACCAGATCCTCTATGGGACATTACTGCGTAATACTTGGTTTTGATTTAGTGGATTGGAAGCTGCCCAAAGCCCATGCCCCTTTCTTAGCATATGTGGGGGACAGGTCAACGCTGCTTAACTAACAAATTCATTCAAGTGCTTCCTCTCAAGTTTGGCATTTGGACTCTAATTCATGGAAAACATTGACATTTGCTTTCTGGTGTAGAGGATGGTACCTTAGACTTTGGACCACTTTCAGATAATGTATTCATGAGATGCCTGGAGGTGGCTTGGCATCATAAAGGTACCCAGGGAACAAGTTATGTCCAGTATTGATTTAACCTTGGTGAAACGTACCTAGTTCCAACCTTTGCTCCTGGTAGACATCTGGGTGTACTCTTCAGTCTTTTTTTCTCTTGCAGCCCAGCTCCCACATGCCTGAAGATCAATGGATTTGTTAGCCTGGCTTCCTATCACACCCCCGTGGTGGCCTGCGCCATTGGCCAGCACTCTCTCAGAAGGGCAGCTCACTGTCAGCTTGTGCATCCATGCTACCATAGTGGTGTCTCCATTGGAACCACAGGACAGCAAGTTTGATTGGCTATGTTATAAAATGCCAGTCAAGCCAGAGAAGTCAAATAACTATTACTCTTGAAAGAGAAGTCAGAGCAAGGACTGAGCAATGCCAGGTACCTTCTTCATTCAACTACCTTACAACATTACTCTTCATGGTCCATGAATTTGAAGTGGCTTTTAAAATTTATTTTTATTGTATTTAACTGAAAGGTCTACTTATCTTATCCATGTGGTGTTTTGATCTACATATTCATCAAGAAACACTTGAGTGGAATAATTACCATATCTATCATCTTCATTACCATGACAGTTTTTATGGTAACATTATTATAAGAATAAATATATTCTTGAGCTGGAGATAGAGCCCAGTTGGACAGTGTTTGCTTAGCACACACAAGACTTAGGATTCAATCTCAAGACCATAAAACAAAAGCATTTAATCTTTAGCACAGCCTCATTAACTATGAACATTGTGCAGCACAATGAGTTACTAAATTATTTTCTTCAGACCTAACTACAAAACATGAAAGAAATGGAAGAAGACAAATAAATAGAAGTATGTCCCTTATTTATGAAGTGAGCAAATTAATAAAAAGTGGACACACTACCCAAAGTGAGTTACAGATTCAATACGATCCCTAACATTTCAAAATTTCAATGACAAAATAGAAATTTACATGAATTCATAAAATGCCCCGAATATTCAAAACAATTATGCTTCCAGATTTCAAAATATATTACAAAGTTGCTGTAAACAAAATAACATGGTAGTGACAGAAACCAGATATACTACTAACCAGTTGAACAGAAGAGACTTATAAATAAACTCAAACACTTATGGTTAGTTTGAGTTTTGACAAAGGGCTGAGGCACGCAATGAGAACTGACAGCATCTTCATCAAGTAGTGTTAGGAAAACCGGACATCTACATGCGGAAGAATGAAACTGGATCTTTATCTCATGCAGTGAGAGGAACTGACTCAAAGTGGATAAGAGACTTACCCATAACACATACTGAGTGGGTTGAAATGGAATGTGTTTTAGTTGCTCTGGGCAATGATTTCTTGATTAGGACTTTCCAAGCATAAGAATAGTTAGTATATTTCAAACAGCACAACATTAAAAATAAAAGTTAATTTATTTATAAGTGTGTGTGTGTGTGTGTGTGTGTGTGTGTGCGCACACACACACACAGGCCCCATGGTGGCCAGAAGAGGTTGTTAGAGTTTACCAAATATGGTGTTAAGATCCAAACTCTGGTCTTTATTATTAAGTAGCAAATTATCTTATTTGATGAGCCATCTCTCCATCCCACAACATAATACTGGGAAATACAGTTTTGAAGAAAATGTAACCTGGTTACTCCATGTCTAGATCAATGCAACTTTTTTGCTTGTGGCATCAAAGGTCTGCCAGATTTCTAGAAGGGGGTGCAAGATTCCTTTCTCTGAAAACTCTCAATGTAGTGAGGGCCCATTGGATACAGTTGTGTGACTTGTGGATCTCATTAGAGATGACCTAGAAATAATTTCTGCTGGTTATAGCTATGGAGTCTGCTCATAGGACAAGCCAACTGTCCTTCAGGTAGCTTGTATTAATGCAGCTCATACCCAGTGGGTGTGTGGCTGTTTATAAGGGTTTTGTACCTCTGTCTCTCACTTCAAAGAAGGATTTTGCTTTGGTGGTGGCTCTGAAGATGGAAAAACTCAGAAGATCACACAAAGTGCTTGTTCTTGTGTGCTAAAAAATGTACCGCCCTTTCCAGAATAGATACTTGCACAATAGGAATGACTTAAAATTGAATTATAAATGACCCAAAGCAACCAACTAGGGCTTATTCAAAAGGAGAAGGTGAGGAAATGTTCCTTAAGGTTTGGGAGCAATGTGGGTTTTTTCCATAATGAGACGTGACAGCAAAAGACACTAGGGGGCTTGTTTTCCCTCCTCTGTGGGTTCCATGTTGCATCTGATAGAAGTGGGTGAGAGGAAAGAAGTCCTGGGAAAAGCAATAGTGAGCTGGGCTGGTTCTCTGAGCTGTAAGAAAATGAGGAATGAGGAAAAGAAAAAGGTGAGCAGCCCTCAGAAGCTGGTGTAGTCACAGCCAGTAACAAAGGGTCCCACAGGCTCTAATTTCAGATGCGCTCCAGACCTGGAACATACCTTGCATTAACAGGAGCAAGGAGGAGAGGAAAATTCACATGGGAGACAGTGGGGTGCAATCTTTAACTCTTTAAAGAAGCTCTTTAAGCTTCCTCCATAGGCAGGCACCTATTATTGAATCAATAAGAACGCCCACTGGGCTGTGGAATGGGTGAAGCTACCCCAAGATGGATGCACACCGGGCCTGCTGTCTGCTGAAAGGCCAGAGGTGACCATCACCTTGAGATGAGATCCGTCCTTTGAACTCTGAGTCTATGATGGAGGACCTGGCCATGGCTTAAAGGAGTTCTAGTGTGACCCTGGCAACCTCCCCCTGGCTGTGTGCAACCCCACCCCCAACAGTCACATCTCCTGGCAGTGTTGATGCCTGGCCATTTGGAGTCTGGCTGCTGCCTGCCTCAGGCCTGCTGTGCCTTGTCATTGAAGTGAAGGCTACAGGTGACGGGATCAGAAATTACTAGAAGTCCTGGCGGTAAGGCACATCGATCAGAAGGGTAGGGATTTTCTGCACAAGGGTTAGAGCTCTTCTTTTCCATGAAGAGGGTTTAACATAATGCAGGCAGTGCTCTCTGCCCAGCACTGGATGTTAACCCTTGCTTTCAGAGGCTTAACCTATGGCTGCCACAGGGTGGTTACAACAGGGTGATGTGTATTTCAGAAAAGCACCTTCTGTTTGAAGGACATTTAGGTCAGGACATCCTGACAGTCTGGCAACGCTACTGCTGCCCTGGTAGCCATGGGCTGTCCTTTGGAGCAATGGGTGGTTTAACTTCAGCTGTGAGTCAGCTGGCGTACTTCAGCATGGCTAGTCTTTAGCACAGGCAGGGGGTACCTGGGCTCTAGGGTCCCTGCTGCTGAGCAGGCAGGGGATGGTGTATCATTTGTTCTTTTTGTGCTTCCCAATTTATTCTCATGTTTGAAGGGAAAAGATGCTTAACGTCTTAACTGAGGCTATGCTTTCCCTTGAGTTCAGACACCCTACTGTCAGCCTTCTGGTTAATTCTCAGACTACAGCTCAACGTAGAAAAAGCAAATGGTCCATCTTAAAGAAAACTTGCCCTCCAAATTCTGGGTGACATTTCTAATTATCATATAGATAATTTGTCAATATAAATTATGATCATCTGGTCATGTGTGCTCTTTTATTCACTAAATGCTCTCTTGATGTTCTCTCCCCACCCCCACCATTTCCCTTGTGTGACAGGCTGTGGACAAGAAAATGAAAGAACCATTTTAGTTGGTTGTAGGAATCAGGGGTCTCAGGAGCGAGTGCACAAACAAGCTAGATACATCTACTTTAAGAAAAATGTGTTTATTTGGTCCTTAAGATGTTTTCATTAGTTACTTTGAATGGGAAGGAAAGACTTTTTTAAAAGAAGATTTATTTGTTTATCTAATGTATATGAGTGTTCTATGTTTATGTACACCTTCAACCCAGAAGAGGGCATCACTTCTCACCACAGATTGTTGTGAGTCACCATGTGCTTGCTGGGAACTGAACCTCTGGAAGAGAAGCCAGTGTTCTTAACTACTGAGCCATCTCTCCAGCCCAGAAAAGACATTTTGTGATAAAAATTTATGTATAAGTGAATTAAGGCTATCTGTGATAAAGAGAATAAGAAGAATGCACTGTGAGAGACTCATGTATTAACTCACTCACATGTTCCCTTCCATAGCCCACAGATGTTTATGGGCCATTCGGTGACTGCCAAGTTGCTGATTCCACACAGTTCTGGGGGAGAGTGGATATCACTGCAGAACACTGAAACCCAGTCTACAAGGCATGATGATGAGGGTGAGTAGGGGAGGGTCTCTTTTTTGTGGGGGAGGAGGCCAGGGGAGACATTAAATTAAGAACTGAGGATGAGGTGAGACTTTGAGAGGATGAAGACAGGCTGGTTCTGCCATCTGTCTGCCGAGTGAGCCCAGGTAGGTTGCAGTTCTCCTGGGCTGGGCTTCCCCATTTGTCAGTTAAAGGGCTTGAACTGCCTAATTTGGCTCGGAAGTATTATGCCTCTTTGAAGAGCTCTATGGCACAATGCCTGACTCTATTATAAACACCATTCCCAGGATAGATCCAGAGTGTTTCCAAAATAATACTTTAAGGTGCTGCATAACCCTACTAGGACTCATCAGATTTCAAAAGTCTACCTGGTTATATTGACCCTAGCTCTTTCCTGTGGCCCTCAAGATGATGAACTGTGTCCCCACCTGTGTTATTTTCTTTCCCCATTTCTGTAACAAAATACAATTATAATTAAAGAAAACTGTTGAGAGGGTACATTTCATCTTAGTGGGGGAGGCATGGTGTAAGCGTAGGAGGTGGCTGGTCACATTGTATTAGCAGTTAAGAAGTGAGGCCAGGCTATCAGATCTCAAGCCCCGACCCCCACCCATTTACCCTTCCTCTAGTAAGGCCCTCGGCCTTACTAGAAGGGTCCACAATCTCCTCAAACAGTGACACTTAATGGGGACCAGTTTTTGAACATTCGAACTTATGGGGAATATCTTTCTTTACCATCTGCAGAAGTTAGTAGGGCATTGGAGAAAGAAGGTGGCAGATTGGATTGTGTGTCATTCAGCCATATGACTTGATTATCACACTGACTAATGGTTTAGACAAAGGGACAAAGGCAACTATACATTTACAAAAATCAACACTTTCTCATTTTTCAACATTGAATTCAATACCTACTATGTTCCTGGCAATAACTTGACAATTGATTGTAGGAAGAATACATCAGATTTGGATTCCATCTTTGTGGGACTGTTGAAGTAAATGTATTAAAAACGTTGCATTTCATAATTGAATTATGGGTAATATTTGAGTATATATTCCAAACATAGTTTATTTAGTACACATTTTTATAAATATGCATACAAGTATTTACTTAAATATTTGCATAAACATGTCCAGAAGATGCCAGTGCAGTTGCCTTATTTCTTCTCACTTGAGGTCCTGTCCCTACTTTCCTCTACAGGTGGAGGCTGCTTATTCACAGTTTTGGTTTTGGGGTCCTGGAAAGTGATCTTGCATATGGGGAAAGTACTAGCTGGGAGCCTTCAGGTGCAGAGCACAAATGTTGTGAGAAGCCATTGAAAAGATGTCACTTGAACTCCTGTCTGTCTCTGGCTTTCCTCCAATCTCAGCTGATGGAATGTGGCACAGCCACTAAGTAACTCCTGGTCACAACCAACATTACGAGTCGTGACCTGGGAACCTGAAGATCTGGTGGCATTAGAAATTCAACACCGAGACATCTTCAGAAGAGCAACGGAAGGGGTCACCCTGAAACACGTCCTTACTGGCTTTGTGAAGTCTGTCATGAGTCTGGGAAAATCTTTAAACAGAGCCTCTTTTGAATCTGGGTGATCTTTCAAGGCAGATATTTTCTAGGGTTGTTCTACTGAACACTGAGTTTACAATCGATTGACTCCTCTTTTGAGTTGTGGCTGATTTAGAAATAGCTCGTTGGCATATCTGCATAACTTCAAGGTGGAGGATACTCCTAGAAAGGAGACAGGAGTTATCATATGACTTCTAGATAGTTCCTACCTCCTGGTCTTGCAGGACCTTGTGTCTTTTCAAGATTATTTTGTTTCATTTTATGTGTGTGGGTGTTTTGCTTTTATGTGTGCTCATGCAACAGTTGTGTGTTTGATGACTGTGGAGGCCAGAAGATGTCATGTTCCTTGGGCTTGGAGTTACAAATGCTGTTAGCCACCTGGCATGGGTTCTGGGAACTGAACTCTGGTCCTCTAGAAGAAGAACAAGAATGCTTACAGTTGATTCAACCTCAGGACTTTCCCTCTTGTATTCACCCCAGAGATAAGAGTCCTACATTTTAACACTGCCAGGCAAAGAAAGATAGTTTTAATCTCTCTAATATTTAATTCTTTAATTTTTTTACTCAGGAATTTTTTTTGTGATTTAGTGAGATGATTCCTTTAATGACCCCCCCCCAAGCAAATAAGAGATGTTAACTTATTAATATGAATGAGAAGTTAAACAGATTATCACAAGATTATGCAATCTTATATGTAGAAAGAGAACAAGTATACTGCAAATAATAAAAAAATAAAAGAATAAGTGAACTAAGAGCTTCCAGCACAGTGAACCCATGAAACCAGTCATGCATTGATACCTGAGAACAAAGCATTCAAAAATAAACTCAACGACATCCTTCTTTACAAAGGAATTAAAGAGAATAAAATACTTAGGAATACATTTAACTAAGAAGGTAAGAACCTCCTATACTAAAATCTTCCACACATAGATTAAAGAAATTAAAAGAGATACAAACAAATTAATAAATGGAAAGATGTTCATAGTCTATAAGAATTAATATTGTCCAAGTATCTATTCCGTTCAAACATTCACAGATTTGAGATTATTATCATGAAAATCTCAATGGCACATGTTACATAAAAAAGACAATGATGTGGAAACATTAAAATCTCAAAGTAGCCAAAACCATCTTAAGAACAATATAGGAGTCACTACACAACATACACACACACATACATACATACATACATACATACATACATACATACGTATGTACATACATATGTACATATTTGTCATATTTGTGTATATAGACAACTAAGCTTAAAAAAAAACCCAGCATGCATGGCATTGCCACACAGACCTATAGAACAAAGAAAGAGGATGGGGAATATAGAACCAAGCCTAGGCATACACTAACCCTTGACAGGAATGATAAGAAGACAAAATGGGAAAGGAATTCTATCCTCAATAATCAATGCTGGGAAAGCTGGATATCTACAAGAATTAAGGATTAAAAAGGGGAGAGAGGAAGAGAGAGAGAGAGAGAGAGAGAGAGAGAGAGAGAGAGAGAGAGAAGAAGCAAAGCCAAAGAAATCACATCCTTATCTTGTACTATACAGACATCACCTGAAAAAAGACTAAGGACTGATGTTTAAACAAGATCTAAACCAGTCAATGTCCTGGGAGGAAGCTGGAAGTTCAGCCTTGGTCATGGGCTTTGAATTTAAAGAAGCAGTCAAGGCAAGAGTAGGCAGGTAGGTGAGCATGAAACCAAAGTGCTTCTGAAAAGTAAGAAAAGAATCAACAAAACAAGGAGGCGATGGTGATGGTCGATGTCACTCTGGGTTTTACGGTGGTGACTTACCAATGGAAGACAGTTATAATGATGGATTTTTATGACAGATATGGCGGTGGCTGGACGTGTTTCTGTTTGCTATTTCAAGTGTTCATCACACTTGCCTGGCTATGGAGAAAGCATTTAATGTCGCAGTTACGGACTCATTTCAATTACTATTGCTTCAACAATCAACCACTTTGGCAATTTCAGGAATCCTCAAAAGGAGGGAGCGCATTTCCAGACTACTCTGGGCACTTCAGAAGGAGAACTGATCAAATAGGCAAAGAAGGCATTTTATGAATAGCCATTGGGGGGAAATGTGTAAAATACAGTGATTTCTTTCTTTTTATTTTGTGTGCACTATTTTACTTTGCCTGCATGTTTGTCTGTGTGAGGCTATCAGATCCCCTGTACCTGGAGCCACAGACAGCCACGATCTGCCGTGTGGGTGCTGGGAACTGAATCCAGGTCCCCAGAAGAGCAGCTAGTGCTCTTAATTATTGAACTATCTCTTCAACCTTGAGGGAAGGCAATTTAATATTGCAAAATTATCTTGGAATACACTAAGGAAAGATGGTTTTGTGAGCCTCATCAGCTGCACTCTCTATTTCAGCATTCCTGGTGAAGTATACTCGGGATGTCCTTATGTGTACTTAGAATAATTTTATCTTTTGCCTTGCTAGGAAAAGTATTCCTTAACCAGGGTCCTGATGCGAATTCATCAGGACATGTAGCCATGTAAATATTTTAAAATAATGAATACATCCATTATAGTTAATGGCTTTAAAGTGCCCATCACATTCATTTGCAGATGGCAGAATGAATGAAATATCAGTTACAAGCCTATGATCATTTCAACTCCTATAGACAGTGAATCTGATCAGATATATTCTGTCTTGGCAGCAGAAACATAGATGAATGAGATAGTAGTATTGAAGTCAGAATTAGACAGACATTGATTCATTCACTGCCTCTAGTACTTAGCTGCTATAGTCTTAGGCAATTGCTTCATCTTTTGTGCAATTTTGAATTAGTACTATTTATCTTGTAGGTTTGTTCTGAGGACCAATGAAATCAGACTTGTAAAAGTGTAAGGCACAGAGAGCCTGACATATATAGCAGACGCTCAGGAAAGATAGCATAATTTTATGATTAGAGAGAGGAAAGCCCATTGCTAACAGTCATGGCGGATTCAAATACATGGGGAGCCTATTAAGAGATGGTAGTAACAGCCTGGGCAGATTTCTGCCACTTGTGTGTGATCTCCCGGGTGTGGGGAGGAAGGAAGAGGTAATTTTGGAAAACTGGCCTATTCACACTTCTTCATTCTCCAAAATGATAGTGCTGCTTGGTTGTGTTGATCTTAACAATAAGGTGACTTACTAACAACATCAAAATTGAACAGTCATATAGTGTCAAATGTATGCTCTGGCTGCCAAAAATTAGCCTGTCAGTCTGTTTTACGGGATTGACTGACTTTTATTTTTGTGGGTTGAATTGGCTGCAAGCATGTAGTGATGACCCTCAGCCCAAGTCTGTGTTTATAAAAGAAATGTACATTCAAGCTTCTATTAAAAGAACCAAATATGGAATTATAGTCAAATGTCAGTCATTAAATTCACATCAAAGACCACTGGACAATAGATAGAATACTGATAGCAGAGAGTAAAGAAAGAAATGCATCAGTAAGCCAAATGGACTGCTAGTGCTCCAACCTCAGTCTACCGGGTTTCTTTAGGTTCTTCGAATCCCATAAATCTATCTCTTTACCAGTGTGACGAGCATAAATAATTGAACATGTTAACTGGTTGTTAGAACTGTTCCTTGGCTCCAAAATTTTCTTGTGCAAAAACAAACGGCCTTGCTGTGTGACTCCTTTTATATTCTTCCGGGTGCCATGATTCTTCATCACTTTTATTCAATAGAGGTGGGGAAAAAAGTGAAATAATTTTAGAAAATACAGCAGGCTCGGGCGAGGCACAAAAATAAATCACTGCTCAAGGCTTCACAAGACTCAGTGATACGATGTGTTTAATTTGCTCAGTTATGAAAGTGCCTCAAGGGTCCTGGGTTATGAAAAACAGTGGATATTTTGTGAAGAAATGGAGCCAAATTGGGAGGATTCTAAACGCTTTCTGACGTGTTTAGTGGTGGATGTGAGTTCAGGTTGGGGTGGGGGTGGAGGGCTCTGCAGATTCATTGTTTGTTCGATATGCTTCTGTGTTCTGAGCGCAGGTGTCTCTGGGTTGTCTTCTTGGGAATGGCAATGGAAAACAGTTAGCAATAGCAGGTTTTAAAGTGCTCAGTGGTGCGTCACTCCATTTTGTAAATCCATCTCCTTACACTTTATTTCTTTACTGCTAGATAATTTGGACAGATGTCACTGGGAGACAGAGAGTGAGATTGGTGCTTCCAACTCACCTAATAAAGAAAATTCCTAATTTTCTGTCTTTTATCTTTTGCCATTCTTTTGTGCTCCTCCTTGGCCTTGTCAAAACATATCGTTCAGTTAGAGACTAAAAATATTTTCCCATCGATTGGGGTTATTGATTTTTTTTAATCTGTACTTTGGCTTGAAGAGTGGGGGTGAAGGGTGAAAGTTCAGCGGCTTAGTCTGCCGTTTTTATCTGGACGGCAGAAGAATGTATTGGCAGCAGATTTGATTTACCTTGTTGGTCAATGGTAGATACTTCAGCCACTGAAGTCCAGCATTCCCTGCTGCTGCTGCTGCTGCTGCTGCTGCTGCTGCTCCTCCTCCTCCTCCTCCTCCTCTTCCTCCTTCTCTTTATCCCTCCCTCCCTCTCTCCCTCCTTCTCTCTCTGTCTCTCTGTCTCTCTGTCTCTCTTTCTTTCTCTCTCTCTCTCTCTCTCTCTCTCTCTCTCTCTCTCTCTTTCTCTCTCTGTCTCTGTCTCTGTCTCTCATGCCCAGAGACTCTTGAAAGAAAGATCCACTTTCCTATTGCTTCCTTCACTCTATTCCTAAGGCATGATTGTTCCCACCCCCTTTCTCCTTTTTTGGATTTCTTTTTCCTCTTCCTTAAGTTGTATTGCTTCCTAGGTGCATGGCCAATGGAAGAGAACTGCTTGCTTCTGCTGGGGTTTGGCTCCTCTGCCTATTGGGTTTATTGTCTGGGACTGAGTCCAACTCACAAGGTCCCAGCAGGATCTGATGTAACTAAATCAGATCTCACAGTCACTATTATCAGAGCTTGTCAGAGCCATGCAGCCAGGGCATAGATTGAATGCTAATACGGATGCTGAAATGGTACTCAGGCTTCCCAATAGCATTACACAGAAGAGGAGAGCAAACCATCAATTGACAGAAAGAAATCTCAGAGTCTTGGCTCAGCATGTTGGTATGGAGATATACTTCTTGCATTAGAATCCATCTTTCTCATAGATATGTGATTCCAGACAATTTAGTCTCTGGGTAATTTAGTTTTCACATCTGTAAAATGGGGATAGACAGCAGAGCTACTTCATCTAGTACTGACAGATAAAACCATGCAAGAGACCTAGACCAGAGTCTAGCATGCTAGATATTCTCAATGAACACATATTTATTATGATACTAGAAAAAACTGAGAATAGAGAAGAATGCAGCTTAGAAACAAAAGTGTTCACTCAGAGGATGAGAGCTGATTTACATACCAGGGACTTAGTGTCTGTGCTTGGGAAAGAACTGACCACTGACCTACCCCATTGTGGTTGCTGGGGAGTTAACTCAGCTTATAGTGTCTTCTCTTATTCCCAGCCCCATTACCCTGTTTTTATTTATCTTCTTGGACAAAATTTTATGTCATGTTGGAATGAGATTGTCTTGATTTGACTTTTCCTCCAGTTGTACACATGCTTACCTCCTGTTTGAATGGGTCCTGCTCATATTGTTTGTAGAAGGTAAATTCTGTTCCCACAAGCCTTTGCTCCTTCTCATTAGTTGTCTACCCAGTGACAAGTTGGAGACAACCCTTCATTTAGACCCTTTTGTGTAGTTTCTCAGCATAGAGCTTTTCACTCTTTTCTCTTGATGTGGAAGATCATATCTTATCCTTGCCTTTCCATGCAGTCAAGACAGGGACTTTTCTGAGCTCTTGCTTTTTAGTGCTTATACTTTCTCATTGGGTTTCCTGTGATCTGTCCAGTAGAAGGCAAATCAGCTAATCACCCTCTGTTGTTAGATACATGAGCTTATATTGGAACAGCAGCAATTTCTTAACTTTTCATATTTCAATCTGGCGAGTTAGTCAAGGCTATACTTTATGTGGAGTTGGAAACCTGAAGTAAAGCTGATATTAAAGCATTTTCTTGAGACTGAAGAGATGTTTCAGCAGTTAAGAGTGCTTGTTGCTCCTGCACAGAACCCATTTTTTTTTCTCAGCACCCATATCAGGTAACTTAGTTGTGTAGCTCCAGCTTTAGTGGATTTGAAACCGTCTTCTGGCCTCTGTGGGCACTGCACTCATGTGTATATATACACACTGAGAATCCATGCATAACATAAATAAAACAAATCTTTAAAAACCCCATTTTATCAGCTTGGTTGATTGTGAGTGTGGAAAAATGTCATCTTAGTTATTTGGCCAATTTAACCCAAATGGTGGTTTCCTTAAAATATGCAAATTAGCTTTAATGATTCTAAAAACTTGCTGACTGAAACAAAGGTATGAAAAGTGCTGGTCTTAGGTGTTGACACCCTTGTATGAATGCTGCTGATGTACCAGTTAGAGTAGGAATGAAAAGCGGCATGAGCAAGGTCAACAACTCTAAAACACTGTCTACTTGCAAAAAATGAATGGAAAACCTGAAAAATATCCTGAAGGGATATTTACTGTGAGGCAACAGAACAAGGAAAATACATTAATGGGTGCATCACTAGACAGATAATAATTTCAGTGGGTCCTTGTTATTGAACCAGACTAACCCTAAGACCATCTAACCATGACATTCTTATCAAATTTTTACCTTTGAAGATCCCTTTTCCAGACAAAGAGAAATCACGAGCTTTCATGTGCATGTGAATTTTAGGGGACACTATTGGCTCATTACATCTCATGTAGCCAGTAGTCGGGGTACAGTTCCTAGGTAGGATGAAATCTAATAGGGGCCATAGTAACACAGACAGGCACCTGACTGCTCTGCAACTCCACCATATACCTTTGTCTCATTAGACTCTGAGAGTCTGAAATACAGATATTTGTTAGAGTGAGTTATATGGCAAGTGCTTATTGAGTGTGTTGTGAAAAAGTAAAGTAGAGATGGCAGGAGATAGTCAACAGAAAGAACTGTAAGAATGGATCCATCATGGAACAATTCATTTCTATCTCTTCTATGACCATTTCAATATGCTTTGATGATGAAAGATGGAAGTTAACATTCAAGGCTGGGTTCTAGTAAATTCCAAATGTTTGGCACACTACAGAACCAGTTACTCCATTTTAGACAGATAAGAATGTAATTGCTCGAGTCTGGTGATGTTCTGAGAAGATGAAAAAAAATTGAGCTCATATTTTAGGAGCTTCACATAAAACCAGACATACTGAAACTAATAGAAGAGAAGGTGGGGAAGACCCTGGAATACCTAGGCACAGGGGGAAAGTTCCTGAACAGAACACCAATGGCTTATGCTCTAAGATCAAGAATTGACAAATGAGACCTCAAAAAATTGCAAAGCTTCTGTAAGGCAAAGGACACTGTCAATAAAACAAAACAGCAATCAACAGATTGGGAAAAGATCATTACCAATCCTACATCCGACAGAGGGCTAACATACAAGATATACAAAGAACTCAAGAAATTAGACTCCAGACAACCAAATGACCCTATTAAAAATGGGGTACAGAGCTAAACAAAGAATTTTCAACTGAGGAAACTGGAATGGCTGAGAAGCACCTTAAGAAATGCACAACATCCTTAGACATCAGGGAAATGCAAGTCAAAACAGCCCTGAGATACCACCTCACACCAGTCAGAATGGCTAAGATCAAAAACTCAATTGATAGTAGATGCTGGCAAGGATGTGGAGAAAGAGGAACACTCCTCCATTGTTGGTGGGATTGCAAGCTGGTACAACCATTCTGGAAACCAGTCTGGCAGTTCCTCAGAAAATTGGACATAGCACTACCTGAGGACCCAGCTATACCACTCCTGGGCATATACCCAGAAGATGCTCCAACATATAACAAGGACTATGCTATGTTCATAGCAGCCTTATTTATAATAGCCAGAAGCTGGAAAGAACCCAGATGTCCTTCAACAGAGGAATGGACACAGAAAATGTGGCACATTTGCACAATGGAGTATTACTCAGCTATTAAAAATAATGAATTTGAGAAATTCTTAGGTAAATGGATGGAACTAGAAAATATCATCCTGAGTGAGGTAACCCAATCACAAAAGAACACACATGGTATTTACTCACTCATAAGCAGATATTAGCCCAAAAGCTTGAAATAGCCACGATTCAACTAACAGACCACACGAAGCTCATGAAGAAGGAAGACCAAGTGTGGATGCCTAGGTCCTACTTAGAAGGAGTAACAAAATACCCAAGGGAGCAAATATGGAGACAACGTGTGGGACAGAAACTGAAGGAGGGGCCATCTGGAGACCATTCCACCTGGTTATCCATCCCATGTGCAGTCACCAAGATAGACGCTGATATGGATGTCAGGAAGCACATGCTGACAGGAGCCTGATATAGCTGTCTCCTTAGTGGTCTGCCAGAGTCTGACATATTCAGAGGCAGATGCTCACAGCTAACCATTGATCTGATCAAGCGTCTCCCAATGGAGAAGTTAGAGAGAAGCCTGAAGGAGCTGAAAGGGTTGGTGGCCCCATGAGTAGAGCAACAATACGAACCAACTAGAGCTACCAGGCTCTAAACCACCAGCCTGGGAACACATAGGGAGGGACCCATGACTCTAGCTGTATATGTAGGGGAGGATGGCCCTGTGGGGCACAGGTGGGAGTGGAGATCTTTGGTCCCATGAAGGCTGAACACTGAGTGGGGGGGAATTCGAGGGTGAGGAAGTGGGAGTGGGGGGGTAGATGGGGGTACACCCTCATAGAAGCAGGAGGAAGGAGTATGGAATAAGGGGTTCCTGGGTGGAAGGGGGAATGGGGTAAGGGGATAACATTTGAAATGTAAATATAATATTCAATAAAAAAATTGAGCATAAAAAAAGAAACCCTGAAAAGGATAGTATTAATATAGTAAAGGAATCACAAGCATCCTTAGAATGGGAAGGTTTCCATAGATGCTCAAAAAGGAAACGGAGGAGGAGTTAGAATTATAACAATAACGATGATGATGACGATGATAAGCTGCTAGGCCAATAGTTCTGAAGGTAGAAGAGTAGAAGAGGGAGGCATGAGCTAAGGGAAGCAGTTCCAGCAGGAAGAAAAGACAGAGGAACTCATTGGCTTAATCTCAGTGTTTCTGACCTCCAGAATTATGAACTGGATTGGAAAGGTAGTTCATTTGGTAGATTATGTGTTCGTGTATTCATGTAGGTGCATGCATGTATGTGTATATATGTGTGTATATTGTGTGTGGTGTGTGTGAAGATACGTATATGTGTGTATATGTGTGTGTAGGTACAGCTACATGTATGTGTATATGTGTGGAGGCCAGAGGCTAGATCTGGGTACTGTTTCTGAAGATGATCATGTACCTTGTTTTTGGAGACAGAGTATCTCATGGTGACCTGGGGCTTGTGGAAGAGTCAGGCTGGACTGGATTCTTTACACATATGCCCCTTTCTTTTGTCTTCATAGTCCTCTGTGCTTTTCCCAATGGACACATCCAGCTCATATTCAATCTAAAAAAGCACACCAGGACCTCTACACTTCCATGCGTCCAGACCTTGAGCCAACCCTTAGTCTTCTCATTTTGTGAGAATAGTTGCCATCTTATTAAAATTACATAGTTACCCATCTTCTCTGTTAGAGTATGTTAATTCTGAGTAGTGTCAAGTGTGATCTTGACAGTACAGTGGTGGTAGTCTAGTCTGACCTATATCAGAACATTACCGACAGACACATTTCCTCCTTGAGGGTGAAGCCAATCACCCACCAACCCAACACTAGGAACATTTTTATGAGAAAGCCCTTATCTGTTTTCCTTTCTGAATTCCCTCCAGCTGCAGAGAGCAGTCCAGATTCAGCAAGGGATGGATAGACAAGACAGAAGTTTCACATCAAACTTCAAAATGGCCAACTCTGAAAGGCCAGCCCATTTCAGAGCTCTCCACAGGAAGAATGATCCCTTCCTGGCCACACTTATTTCCTCTTCTGCCTAGTTATTACCTTCCCTTCTTTGCAGATGTTGGTCTTGTTTTCAGGGCTCTCTCTGCACACAACCCCCCCTCCCAACTTCAGCTATTTCTCCATGGAAACTTGACCTGTGACGGGGGACAAGGCCTGGCTGTCAGCAGTGTCTGGGCTGAATGGCTCATGGAGTGTGGATCACCCAGGATGGTCTCCTGATCCATGTCTTTATTTCTATGCATCAGTTTTGTTATTCCTCTGTGCACAAGACTGGGGTGTCTTGGGTCGTTTCTCCATAAAAATAAACCTGTTTGTGGGATGAGAGGGCTTTGGCTGCTTGACGGCTGGGGAAGGAACCAGGGATTCTTATGAAGACATTTATCTGTTTTTGACAACAGGGCTCCGAAAGGACTCTAAATCTTGAGACTTCCCCTGCTGCTATTGGGGAAACTGACTAATTTTCTTTTTCTTCTCTTCAGTGTGTAGTTGTTGAATTAGATCTGCTAATTCCTCTATTTTCTGACTTCCCAAAATACGTTGCTGTCTGTTTTCTTCTTCCAAGACAGTTCACAGTTCACAGTTTACAGTTTTTGTATTCTCTTACTTCAGAGTGTTTGCAGAAACCAAGGTTTAGGGCAGGCGGACAGTGCTTATGTCCACACCAAGTGTGCAAGAGGTTTGATTCATTTGCTATTAGGAGTATTTTGATTTTAGACCCAAGATGATCTTGAACTTAAGATCCTCCTGCCTCTACCTCCTGCACCCTAGGATTATAAGTGTGCTCCATCACACCTGGATTATATGGTCCTGGAAACTGAATCCAGGGCCTCTTGCTTGCCAGGCAGCCGAGTCACACCCCCATCCCTGGTTCTATAATTTAAGAGAAAGGCAGATATCCACAAGGAGATTTATGCAAGTTTGGTTGACTGTAGGGCGCAGCTTGTTTTATTCTACTAGAATCTTATGAAGAGCACATTTCTGTCTAGCCCGGAGACAATGCATCCTGGTGCTCAGCAGGGATCAAGACTTTCTTACAATATATGTGACATGTGACAAAACGGAGAGAAGTTGAACCCTTTAACAAACCACCAGTTGTTTTATTTGTATGTTAAGGACCATCCAGAAACTCCAAGCAGCTGTGTGTTCAGTGCTGATAGGCAATGTTAGTCTGCCTGAATTTCTTCCATCTTGTGCTGACACATGGCCTCATGGAGACGTACTACAGGCTGATTAGCTGCATCCATGGCTGTACCAATTAAAGCCGAATCTGAGGGTTGTCTGATAAAGATTGTGCCTTCTTCATCAGGCTGTGTTTGATCATCACAGCCACATTTTGCTGAGCATTTTGCCTGTGTTTGTGGATCTTAAGAGTGTTTTTGAAAAGATGAGGGCTAATTTCTGGAGAGTGGTCCTGTGTCCTCGAGGTGGTCTGCAGTGCTGCAGCCTGCCAATCAAAACCTGCCAGCAATGTCATTGAAGGTCAGAGACTCAGTGAACCGCCAATCAAAGTCGGTGGGGCTGTTCATGCTCACTTGTCAGTGGGGGGAAAGAGGTCACCCTCTCAGTGGTGTGGCTAGTGTGTAAACAATGGGAGTGTTTCAGTGGTTGGAAACACATTGTGCTGTGTACCCTCTGGCAATTTGAGGATGCTTGCCTGGCTTTTTCCTTTCTACAGGGATAGAAGAAAAAATAAGAAGAGCAGGGGCTAGGGACTAACAACAAGGAATGTGTACGTAATTTAGCACACGGTGTTGCTTAATACTGTTTATCATCGGGGATGCTTAGAAAGGATACTTCTAAAGCAGGAGCCGGGACTGTCTCTGACTACACTGCCTGTCTTTGGATCTTTGGATCCCTTTCCCTAACTGGACTGCTTTGTCTAGCCTCAATATGAAGATGAATCTAGTCTTACTACAACTCGATATCTAGGGCTGGTTGATACTCATGGGAGACTTAACCTTTTCTGAGAAGGGGAAGAGGTGGTAAATGGGGAGGGAGGTGAGGTTAGAGGGTGGGACTGGGAGGAGAAGAGTGAGGGGAGCTGCAATTGGGATGGAAAGTAAATAAATAACTTAATTAATTAATTAACAAAGAACAGATAACCTAAACAACTGAAAATGTAACTTTATATATCTAAATAGAGATATCTTAAATATAGATATCTTCTTTGGCCTTTGGCCTTGGCCTTCAGTTTGCTCTTTTGTTCTGCTAATTATTATCTTGATTAACTTTCACCAGTAAAGATAAATTTTTAATTTACAGAAATATAGGGTTTTAAAGGTGTGTTAACATATCATAGAATAGAGCTTGGAAAATTCAAATTTCTGGGTTTGGAAGACAGAGATATGTTCTGTATCTCAGCAAGTTCTTCATGGAGTTTTTTTTTCAAAACATGGCCTTCTAGAGCTGAGAGGCTAACTTAATCACTATTAGCAGTATTTGCCATTCCACATTATAACAGTACCAGTGAATACTGGGGTGAGTATATATTCATAACTCAAGCAGAGTTGTCCTGATGGCAAAACTTCAATATGACATGTTAGGTGGTTAGTTTGGCCACGTACTATATTTAGATGCTTCTGTTTCCCTACATGTTCAGCCTTATCAGCCTAGGCTAAAACCTCCAGACTCCACGTGAGAATATGAATAATGAAAGTTCAAGAAATCATGTTAGTCTATTCTTATTTAATTATCAAAATTCATAAGTAATAGCATTTCAGAAGTGCACAGAAAATCAAAGGCAAAACTAGGGCATGCTATATGTATATATGTGTGACTGTTAATAAGGTTTTTTGAAATCAGTAGGCTAGGGGATGGTGAATGTGTATTTAGAGTGGGGACAGAGGATAGGACTTCAGGGTTGAAAAGACATTTCGGATACAGACTTCTTATTTTGTGAGTGGTGGCATAGAGAGACCTGTGGAGGAGACAAGCATGTGTAATGTTATGACAATTCCTAGGGAAGCTGCCTTTGTGTCCTGGTTTTCTTCTCTGTCAGGTCTGTGGCATCTTAGTTACTTTTTCATTATATTAGGAAGGCTTGTGGTAGAGATGTGTTTCTTGAGACTGAGTAATAAATGAAAGAAAGAATTGGCATAGAGAAGAGAAGGGATGGAGATGAGAATCAATGGGAAATGTTCACGGGAGATCCAGGAACTCACTGGCACTTAGGTTAGTGCTAAGAATGGATGCTTCCAATTATACAACAAAAGAAGTCTCTCTTAAGCAGTCGCCCCTGCTCTAAGGTTTGGAACTAAAATATTTTTTTTTGTGCTCTGAGTAGACACTGCTTTTCGATGGTGACTCAATGTTGATGGTAACAGACCTGAAACATGGAGAATACCTCTCTTAGAGCTTCTATTGTTGTGAACAAACACCATGCCCAAGGCAACTCTTATAAAGAACACCATTTATTTGAGGCTGCTTTATAGTTTTAGAGGTTTAGTCCATTATCATCATGGACAGAAGCATGACAGCATGCAGACAGACATGGTGATGGAGGAGGAGCTAAGAATTCTGTATCTTGATCCACAGGTAGCAGGAGACTGACTGTGTGTGTGTGTGTGTGTGTGTGTGTGTGTGTGTGTGTGTGTGTGTCACACTAGGACTAACTTGGTCCTATGAGACCTCATAGTTCCTCTCCATGATGACATAACTTCCTCCAACAAGGCTACACCTCCTAATAGTGTCACTTCCTATGGGCCAAGCCTGAGTCTCTGGGGGGCCATTCCCCATTCCTACTCAAACCACAATATCTAATTTGAACTTTCAACCTTGACTGGTTTGTTTGGTGGTAGAATCTGGAAGTAGGATGGGTGAACAAGAGAATAGAGGACATATTTTCCTTTCCTTTCTCTGATGTCTTATAAACACCCCTAGGCTTGGGGGGAAGATTAAAATCTATGAAGACAAAGGAGGAGGGAATCAAGCATGACTGGTTTCTTTCACAGATGTGCAGGGCTGGCCAAGAGGCACACCACAGCCAATTTCCAGCTCTGACAGCTACTGAGATCGTCAGCCTCCTAATGTCATGCCTTAATTCCTCAGGGGCTAGTGTGTCCTTTGAACGCAGGGGTTGTTACACATGCAGAGCCGAGTTGAGAGACGAGAAACCTGAATGTTGTGCTGGTCCCTGAGTGTACAATTACCTGGCCAGTAAGACCTGAGGCTACAGATGTAGGGTTCTCTTCCCTGACCTCCAAAGTGGCAGGTCACAGATGCTCTGCATATACACACAGTCACACACACATGCTTACATATCAAGTGTGTATGTGTGTGTCCATACATATACAGAAAAGAGGAAGGAGACTAGGAGCTGAGGTTTTCTAGGGTGGTGGCTGGACTTTGGTGAGAAAGCACAACAGCGTGATTCAAAAGATGCTGTGGTCAGGATAAGAACTATTAAGTAAAGAGTCATCCACAAGAGACTGTAGTTATGGCTTTCTAACAGCATGGTGAGAACAAGAAGGTTGGCATCAAGGTAGCTTCATGATCAGGGTTTCAGTTTTGGGCTTCAGCTATATTACATAATGGAGCAAAGACTGTTCTTACCATTCCATCTTCTTGCCACTTGGCATAAGTAACAATTTGGTGGGGGACTGAGGTCTGGAAAGTCTGTGTAGGTTGGAATCCTTGGCAGAGTCGCCTGAGCAGATCCAGTGTGGTGGGCATAATCTCCCACTTAAAATCTGTAGGATGGTTAGAGAATGACCCAGTTGTTAAAATGCTTGTTCTGTAAGCAAAGAGACCAAAGTTTGGATCCTCAGGACACAGTTAAATGTCAGAAAGGGGTGGTAGTAATTTCCAAAAAAAGGTAATTCCAAAGGCCTCTTTGGAATTCTAGGCTTGGGAAGCAGAAATAGAGGATCTGCCGAGCAAGCTGCTAGCTAGGCTAGCTGTACCATCAGGCTTTGGATTTGACTGAAAGACACTGACTCAAAGAATATAGTGGAAAAGTGACCAGGAAGATTCTCAAGTCAATCCTGTGCCTGCACATGAATGCACAACCATGTGCAAATCCACCTGCACACACACAGTCACCCACTGTCCTACAAACGTGAATATACACCAAACACATAAAAAGAAAACCAACCAACCAACCAACCAACCAACCAACCAACCAACCAACCAAC
>JANHMN010000007.1:81825184-81863426 GCA_030674055.1 Rhabdomys pumilio
AACCAACCAACCAACCAACCAACCAACCAACCAACCAACCAACCAACCGGCAGGTGGAAAACTGCACTATCAGCAATAAACCATGATGAGTGAGCATAATTAGGTGGTACTTAATGATTATGGGTCTCAAAAGTAATATTAAATTATTATTAAATTTAATGTTAAATATTAAAATAAAGAAGTAATATGAAAAAAGGGTGATTATGAGGCAGGGAAGAGGGCTCACTCAGTAAAATGATTACCTGTCAAGAATGTAGATTGCATTTAATGTCCTGAACACAAGTTAAAAGATAAAAGCAAAAAGCCTCCCAAGGTGGTACAGTCTTGTAATCCTGGTGCTGCAGAGATGGAGATAAGTGACTTCTTAGGGCTCACACTTCAGCCAGTCCTATCTATTGGTGAACTCCAAGCCAATGAGAGATCCTTCCTCAAAAATGAAGGTGAAAGATACCTAAGGCTTAATGCCGTAGATGCTGTTCGGCCTTCACATACATGTTTATACAGTGTGCCTGCACATACATAGGTGCACACATACACATGTTGGTCATAAATCAATACCCAGAACACCTAAATTAATGTAAATCAGAGTTTTTAGTCCTTAATCTGTTGAGAATAATTTGGCTTAAGTTCTCAACCAGTTCATCTAAAGAGACACAAAATAAAACTGTTTAAATCCACTTGAAATTTCCCTCTTTTAGTGTTAGAAATCTGTATTTAGCTTTGGCTCCAGATGCAATTTAATTCATATGACATACACAAAGACACATTCTGGACTCACTTAGAATAAGAAGAGATGAAAGGAACTCTCTGGATTAGAGGCTGTCCTATTTCCCTTGGTTCCTTGTCCAAGAGTGTCTCTCCCAATATCTGACCCTGGGTCTGTGTCCAGGAGTGTCCAGCTCAATAGTTGCCACTTATGTGACTCTTAAAGGGGTTGGCCATTGTGTCATAGTTTTCCTCAAACATCTTAAGGGTCTTCTTTACAAGAGGGCTCTTACTTCTGAGCTATCTAGTTCTTCTTTTGCATACATCCTTTTGTTACATCTGAGCTGGAAGCCCCTGCTGTCCAACATAGGTGGTCAAGAGTCTTACAGGAATCACACCAGAGACTGGCTCCTGGGTTAGAGTATGGCAAGAAATTTATCACATGTTAATGGTTAAGCCAAGGCTGTATTTGACCTTGTGATTGGCCAGTCCTTGGAAGGAGTCATATGAGAAGCAGCGGACATAGGGATGGAGTGATTTCCAGAAGCCAAGGCAAGAGTGTTCTGAAATGACACAGCTGACAAGGTCTGTCAAAGAGCTATACAGGGTTAGGAATGAAACCAGTGTAATCATTCAGTACCCTGGATCCAGTATCCTTGATCCAGTATCCTGGACAACTCCCTCATGCAGACCTACAGCATCGTCTTGTATTTGATGGTTACACAAGGAGTGGTCTTCAGTGAATTACTGTCATTGAGAGCCCCAGCACAGCTTGTGACCTGACATGGAGCTCTCCAGTTTCTCCACTCATTTATTCATTCAATCACTCAATATAATGCATGAAATCCTGCTATGTACCAGGCTCTTTCCTAACTCAAAAAGACATAAAAATGAATGAGAGGTTCATTCCATGTAACCAAATAAGTATTTGGACACCCAAACAAGTAAATAAAAAATTATATATATAGAACCCAAAGTCATGAGCATCTCCTGGAGGGAGAGATGTCTCTGTGGTGGGACAGCAAGAGGTCTTCATTCAGAGGAAAGAAGGGAGAGAGTGAATACAAGTGAATCATATAGACAGGCAAACCCAACGATGTCTGCCATCTTTTGGATCTTGTTTAATCTGAGACCAAGACACAAGTGCTTAAGTTGTGACATTGGGATACCTTTTGAATCTTAGTGCATTGATGAGGTGGATTGAGGCTTCATTATCAGTGATCATCCATTAATAGAAACTACTCATAGATCCTGAGTAAGTCTATTTGTGTTTCCAGTTATGCTTAGGCTCTTTGAAGCTCCACTGTCTTGCTAGTGGTGCTAAAGGGAGTAGAATTTCATATGGACTTTAGAGGGTAGGTGAGAGATTTTGAGAAGAGATGATAAATAAGAGACCCTTTTAATAAAAATATATTGTGATGGTTAATATTGTAATCTTGACAGTGTCTAGAATCCATAGGAGACATGGGCATGTCAGTGGTTGACATCTCAATTGGTGTGAGGAGGAAAGACTCAACCTAAAGACTGGTGGATTCATTCCATAGGGTGGAGTCCCTGAATGGAAATAGCATAAGCTAAGCACCATCTTCATCTCTCTGTTTCCTTACTAGACATAGTATGACTTACACTTGCCACCGAGCCTTCCCCACTGTGATGGACTGTACCATTAGACTGTGCACCAAAACAAACCTTTCCCTCCTTAAGTTTCTTTTGTTGAGTATTTTGTTGCTGCAGCAGCAGCAGCAGCAGCAGCAGCAGCAGCAGCACCACCACCACCACCACCACCACCAGCAGCAGCAGCAACAACAACAACAACAACAACAACAACAACAGCAACAACAAACTAATGTATATATGAGCAAAACAAATTACAGAGGAAATGAAGAACAAGCATACGGAGGAGATTTTGACCACAGTGGAAGGAGAACTATCTAGTACTTCACTGATAGAGTCACAAAGTTAATATTGGTTACACTGTGAACATTGTGATAGAGACAGTCATCTGCATCAGGACCAGATGAGTGAGAACCATCTCTTCTAGACTGCATTGAAGCTGTAGTAGAAACAACCTACTGGGATGCCCACCTCAACCAAGCATGTCATTTGTGGCAGATATTATTTATCTTGCTACCTTAGCTCTTTCTTTTCTTGGGCCTGATGTCAGCCCCCAGGTACATTTGGTTATTCGTGAGTTCACTCATGTGTCTTCTCACTTGTGTTTCTGGGAAACACCGTTTAACTCACATCAGAGAAGACTGTTGGCAGAGAGAGAACTGGAATACCATACTCTTCACAAATGTCTTCCTAAAACGTTAACTCTTCTTTTGGTATTTTATTCTTATGCCAAAGCCAGTTTGCCTGTGTTTATCAGCTTTAGAGCAGGTAAAGGTTGCAACCAGGGCCAAGGAGGAGATGTGGATCTTTTATCTATCCCATCTTGAGTATTCCCCTCAAAGCACCTACATTAGTTGGTCAGTTGCCCAGTTAGACAGTACATCATAGTGTTGTGTTTTGAGTGTCACACGTCCCCACTGGACTCCTGTGTTTGAAAACTTAGTATGCAGTAGTGGAGATGTTGGAAAAGATTGCGCACCATTTAGGAGGTGGAGCTGAAGGAGGTGGGTCACTGGAGAGCAGCCTTGAAGTTTAACAGATTGGCCACATTTTTTTCATTGCTTCCTCATATTAGTTGCAAGGAGACCAGCTACTTCCTGCTCCTGCCACCTTGCCTTTGCCTGAAACTGTGAGTCAAAGTAACCTTTTCTCTCTTCCAATAACTTTCTGTCAGGTGTTTGGTCACAGCAAGATAAGTGGCTATACACATGGCTAAGCACAAGGGCTCTTGAGTATATTCTTGTTGCTTTTTGCTCACTCTATAGTCTTGGGCAACTTTTCTTGTGAACCAGGATGCTAGTATGACCAGATTACATCATTATGTGTTAATGGATGCTAAGTTCTTGCCTCATTTTCTTAGCATTTTGTAAGTGCAAAAAGCAATGGCCACTCTTATTATCAGAAAATGGACCTTGAGCAAAGCCATGGAACAGAACTGGTAGGAGCCTCTGAGATGACTGAGGTGGAGGCAGCTCAAGAATTTCAAACCATGAACTAGTTCTGACTCATGGAAGAACTTTCTCTGACCTATATAGTTTCCAAGGTCCTCAGTCAATGCAGCGCCTCAGCACAATTTGCCAGTCCTGTGGGAAGCCTCTCTCGTCATATGTAGGCCTCCACGCTAGATACTGTGTAGATCCACAGAGCCAAACCAGTGCCCAGATCAAGGAGAAAGTGGGATTAAAGGTATACCATTATAAGATACACAAACAACACAAATGTTTCATCAGAACTTCACCAGAAGCTCCCATATTAGGCTAGCAATTCCACTGTTGTATCAGAGGGTGTGAAAGACTGTGAAGACTCATGCTCTGACTGAGGTCAGAGATGATAAGGGAATTTTTATCGCTGACATTTCTATCAAGGTTTGTCTTTCCACATGTTTTCTTTGTGAGGTTAACTAACTTATTTTCTGGGGAAACACACTTGTGAGCCAAACTGGTAACTCCTAGAGTTGAGGCTGGTCCAGCTTAGAGAAGTGTGACATCAATCTCCTTGGCAATGATCATTTCTGACCCTGGATCTTAAGATTCCATCTCTCTCTTTATACTAACTGCCTTGCAATGTGGACGTTTCTCAAGATACTCGTTTTTCAAGATACTTTCCTTTTCAGTGAGACTTCAAGTTCTTGCAAGCCCCAGGCTTTGACTTCTTGGTCCTGCACTCACTGCCCTGCCCAGTGTCATGCATGTAACTGGGTTCAAACCTAGAGGTTTGGCTTAGATTAAGATCCTTCATCCATAGTGATTGAACAGAGTACCCCACGGCAGAACCATGAAGATACTCTACTGAACCTTTGTTTATTAGCTTAAGGTAAGAAAGTTTTCTTTAAAGTCCTGGTCAATTTTTATTATATCAATTTGATTTGACCTATAGTCATCTAGAAAGAGGAAATTTCAACCAGAATAATTACATAGATCAGATTTGTCTATGTGCCATTTTTCTGAGGGCTGTTGTCTTGATTACTAACTGATGCAGGAGGACCCAACCCATTGCGGATGATACCATTCCTAGAAAGGTGGTCCTGGACTGCATAAGCAATCTAGCAAAGCAAGCCAGAGTCATCCAGAAAACAATGTTCCTTGGTAATTTCTGTTTTAAGTTTTCTGCGTTGAGCTCCTGCCCTGATTTTCCTCAATAATAGAGTGTGACCTGGGCAGCGTAAGATGAAATCGGCACTTTCCTCTCCAAGTTGCTTTTGGTTAGAGTGTTTGTCATAGCAACAGATGAAAATAGAACATCCAGTAAAATAGAACAGTTGGCCTAATCTGTGTAAGGGAATCCGGTCCATCATGTGAGGAACACTGTCTTTTGACTTCTTTTTTATCTGCCTCATCTATCACAAGAAAAGAAGCAATCAGCTGCTCTTATGTCTACTAACAAAACTCTGCTTCCCTCTCCACCAGGATGCTTACACAGGTGGAAAAGATTCTGATAAGTTTTGGCAAGTGAGTGTTAATTATGGTGATTTCAAGCTTCAGCAGTGTGGATGTGTGTGTTTATGTGTACGTGCACATTCATGTACATATGTATTAGTGTGTGCTACAGGAGTAGCTGCAGTGTGTGGCTCCTTTTTTATGATTTTCAAAGTTATTCCTGGGATGACTATTTCCTCTGAAGATACCCAGAAATCTCTATCATTTGTGGTAATGAATTTTCTTTCTTCAGACTCTCTCATCCATTGCAATGAAAATGTCCTGACTTTTACTGGCTGATCCAGGAATAGAAATAGGGCAGAGGGTTTTTTCTTTTTTTCTTTTTGTAGCATCTGTTTACTTCTTTCCCTGGGCAATTACTGAAGGTCTCCACATTCTGCTTCTTCTTTGACCTTCCCTTTACGAGCTCTCTTCGGTATTTGGCTCTCTCATCCTTCCCGATGCTTCCCCAGACAGGCAGAGAGCACTGGATCAGGTCTCAGGCAGCAGTTAGCAAGGCAACCTGGGAAGAGTCAGTTTATTTTAGAGTTTGAGTGACTGTGGTGCCAACCCATGCCAGTTTTCCTCTGCAGGGAGCTTGCAATCTTCATTCAGTGACTTGACATTTCCTGCCCTCTTCTTCTTTCCCAGCTCTTCTCTCCATTGTGTAGAACTAGGTCTCCGGAGTGACCTACTGTGCTTGGGTTTTTATCCTTGTAACTTCACAGTGACATCTTTTATTTTGACATATGAACTCCTCTATCTTTAAAAGATTTCTCTGGCAAGCCAAGCCTCTTATGTGGCATGATTCTCAGGACTTGCTCTGTTTTCTGTCCATTGAACTTTCTCACAAAGTCTCTCCGATGGACCTGCCAGGACCCTTGTGCATTCTATCTGACGGATGACCACATCTTTGCCTCATTAGCGTGTCCTTTTCACCTCCACTTGTATGATACCATACTCCTGACTCACTGAATTATTCAGTGATTGCTGGAAATACCATACCATTCATGCCTCTGAGCCAGTGATCTGTCTACTTGAAACTCCTTAGAGCCCCCTCCTTCCTTTCTTCTACAGACATGGTTTCATTCCTCACTACATACCTGGGTTTGCCTTTGCCAATGCCTCTGTAAGTTCTTGCACACCCTGCATGTCTTGGTGTTTTTTTCCCAAACTTTTTGACCCTCTCCTAATGTCATACCATTTCATTTACCTTTTATTCTTGTTAGTGAATGCTTCTTGTCATGGGGCATTTGAATTAGGTACAGTTTTTGTTTTTACGTTAACACATGAACATCTGAGTGAACAAGTCAATGAATAAATGAATGAATGAATGAATTCACTAAAGGAGCTCACCAGATAGACCTATCTGTCTTGATGGCTTCTTAGTGATGGACTGGGAAATGTGAATGAGACAGAAGACTCCACGGTTCCCTAGAAGCAGGAAATTTGGAAAAAAATAGTGATAGTTTAAAAAAGCATAGTAAGGAAGGAGAGTAGTGTATGAGAAAAAAAAGAAATAGAGAATTAAAAAAATAGTAAAGCAAAAATCTAGTTGAAATGGCCAAGTGAACAAAATTTTAACTTATTGGAATTTTGCTTGTTGGTAAATTTTTACAATGTTGTCTGCAATTTTGTAATGTTGTATACACTTTAAAGCATTGTTACCCGTATTTGGGGGTTTTCAGAGTTTTCTCTTGCACTCCTTAAAGAATTATTTCATTGTGGTAATGGTTTCAAATCTGAATTTGGTGCAGTACAATGATCAGAATATAATCTGATCATGTAAAAATAGTAGCTGCCCCTTTCCTTTTTTCTGTTGAGAGATTAAGCCATAGAAAAGAGTTAAATTACTAAAACTTTCTTAGGATAAAGGAGTACTATATTTGACTAGAAATAACTTTGAAAAACTTAAGTGTCCAAATAAGAAAAATTAACAAAATGGACAGGGAAGGATTGATTTTTTTTAAATTAAATTTATTTATTTATTCACTGTACAACTTTATATCAGTCCTCTCATTATCCCCCCATGCAAGGCCTCCCCATTCCACCTTCCCCTTTTTCAACACCTTCAGCAAAGAGATTAACTCAAAGAAATCAGTAGCCTTCCTCTACACATGTGATAATCTGGCTGAGAAAGAAGTTGTGGAATGAGTACCCTTTACAATAGCCATAAATTACATGAAATACCTTGGTGTAACTCTCACCAGGTAAGTGAAAGACCTATATGGCAAAAACTTCATGTTTCTGAAGAAAGAAGTTGAGGAAGATATCAGAAGATAGAAAGAGCCCTCTTGCTCATGGATTATAGGATTAACATAGTAAAAATAACTATATTACCAAAAGCAAGCTACAGATTCAATGAAATTCCCATCAAAATCCCAACATAATTCTAAACAGATTTTGAAAAAACAATTCCCAACTTTATATGGAAAAATACAAAACCCAGGATAACTAAAATGGTCCCGAACAATAAAAGAACTTCTGAAGGTATCACTATTTTTGACTTCAAGCTGTACCACAAAGCAATAGTAATAAAATCTGAATGAATTTGGTATAGAGACAGACAGGTGGGTCAATGGAATTGAATCTAAGACTCAGAAATAAACCACACCCCTACAAACACTTGATTTTTGACAAAGAAGCCAAAACCATACAATGGAAAAGGCAAAGCATCTTCCACAAACGTTGCTGGTCTAATGGGATGTCTACATGTAGAAGAATGCAAACAGATCCATATTTATCACCCTGCACATAACTCAAGTCCAAATGGATCAAAGACCTCAATGTAAAACCAGATACACTAAATCTAATAGAAAGATTGATTTCTAAATGAACTCTCATCTCACCTAAGATGGCCCTCATGGCAATACTTCAGAACTTTGGGAGTCTGGGAAACCTGGTTTGAAAATCAGGAATTTCTCTCAACACTATGATTTTTTATACCCAGAAACAAAACCCTATACAAATTAGCTACAGTCAGGAAAGGTTCTTGAATTCCTAGGGAAGCTGTGATTCATTTAATTTCATTTTGTTTTCCCAATCAGTAAGCTGTGGCATCCTTACTCCTTGGTAAGTAATGGTGTAAGCGAAGAAATGCATCTTCCCGTGGATTAGTCTGCCTAATTTTATGCTTGTTGGCCAAGTGGTCTACGTATTGAATGCATGTAATTATGGTAGGAAAATGCCTGGTCCTTAGTTGTCACACACAAATGGTTAGCACTAAAGTATTACAATCCTGGTTAGGTGACTTGTCATCTGTTTTATTCTAAAAATCTTCACTAATGAAAGGTTAGAAGAGGTTATCTATAGAATCCCTGATAGGTTTCACTCTCTGTTCTGCCTGAAGACATATGACTCTCTCTATAAGATCACTGTCTTTGGAAACTACCCAATGCGTTTCTGCCAGGGGAATACGTAGCCAGTCTTCTAAGTCCTGTAGACTGTCTTCCCCAGTGAGGTAAGACTCTATATTACATAAAGAAAATTGATAAAAATGAATTAGTGAAGGAAGAATGGGTTTCATCTCTGGCTTGAATTGTTTGGAATGTGAACTATGCATCTCTTTAGTCAATATGTCAGGAATGGCTACTTGTGTCATATTCTGAGCCAGGGAGAAGAAGTAAACATGACTTCACCCTTGACTTAATGAGCTCATATTTTTGTGGGAGAAAAATTTGTACAAACACGTTTAACTTTATGATCTTGATAGAATACTGGTAAGATAGTCATAAAAATGCCAAAGTACTTTCCATGCACTCTCTCAAGTCTTCTCAGTTACTATGTCTATTTAGATGAGATGATGAAGAAACTAAGGATGATAGATATTAGAGGCTTTCCCAAGGTCATTGTCACTATCAATAATGAATTTAATGGGGCGGAATTCAGGCACTGATATCACAGTGAGGAAATCATTGAAAGTCTAGGTAAGTGGTAACATGGGTTTGGATACTGCTAGAAGGGTTGATATGGAGTGTAAGCTGAGTCTCATCATGTTATCTTACCTACTGTTTCCTTTCACAGGGTTTCTGTTTCCCTCTAAATGTCCTTTAAAAGACTGTCTTACACTTAAGTTATTATATTGGTAGCTTTTAATGTTAGATCAAGAGTGAGCAACCTCAAAATTCTGTACATGTTAACTGGTGGCCAGTAGGATTGTTGTAAATAAGGTATGGCTGTTGGAAATGATTGAATAATTTAGTATTGAGGCTTGGCATATCTGAACTTCAACAGAAGTCAATGAAATATTCACTGTTCTAATTAGACTATGGAAATGATAACACAATCTTGTTGTAACTGGAGTTTAATGATTTCAAAAAAATTTCTCACACCTCAAGCAAATTCTGAGCATTTTGATTCTTGTTGCATGGCTGAATCCACAGAGTCAAGACTCTTGTGGCCTTGCAAAGTTAAATTTTGTTTTCTGTGAGCAACACAGCATATCTAAAGTTGGGGTTCAGCATAGGGGATAGATGTGAGAAATTTCCCTAAGGAGGAAATGCTGATGGGATTTGACTACTAATTTTATTTTTATCAGTTATATTCCAAAGGCTAGGGCTATGGGAAGAGAGAAGGCCATTGCATTTTACAACATACCACCCAAACCAAGTCTGACACATGTGGTTTTGAACCACTCTGAGTCTGAATTTCCAGCAAAATTAAGAAGGCAATAGAAGAAGTGATCAGAAGATGTAATTATGGAAGCAACATAAAATGGAAGATGCATCATGGGAAATACAAAGAACTGGTATGGTTTGGGGCAACCACAATTGAATGTTGTAGGTCTGCCTCTCTTTCTTCTTTACTGTAGATTAATAGGCTCCATTCAGGGAAGAAATGGTCCCGGACATGAGTTCCATCTTTGCAACCACAGGTTTTGCGATAGACATCTCATTTACGACCTTAGGGATGAGTGGAAAATCCAGCCTAGAAAACGGATACCACAGACCAGATTGTATCGAAGGTTTGACAACATTTTCTTCTGGATCTTTCCTAAATGGCCTTATAGTGAGTACACCAGTTTTCAATAAGACTGAGAGTGCTATCATATGTGTATGTGTGAATGTGCATGCATGTGTACACATATGTATGTGAAAAAGAATTGAAAAAAATTATGTGACATCAAGTTATCCTCAGCATTCACCTCACTGTAGAGGCCACTAATTTTGAAGAGTGTAGATTAATAAGTCTCCTTGCTTAAAAAATGAGCTTCAATATGTGTGTGAATCATAGAGTCAAAAGAAAAAAAATCAATGGGCTATTGACGACTGGGGATGATCACATTCATTTTGCCCTTTGTGGGTGGTGAAATCCATTCTGCAATTACAGAGACAGGCTGGCAGCAAAGAGCCTCAGTCAGGCTCTCAGCTCCACATTAATCCAAAACTCCCATTTTAATGCAGATATAGATTGTCAGGAGTCAATAGCTGACTACTTGAATTGTGAAGTGGCAGATCCACACAGCACCAGCAGGCCTGAGCTGAACTGTTTTTGGGAATTTCAAAGCTTTGCTGTGAGAACCAGCATGGCCAAGACTCTGGGGAGGTGTGGTTGAAAGGATTCGTGTTCTGGATCTAAGGAAAGATTACAGCAAAGCAAAGTGGGTGGGTTGTAGCATGTAGAGTTGTAGAACTGGAAAATACTGAACTCATCCAGTCTAGCGTCTCTTTAAAGATGAGAAAGCTAAGGTCCTTAACCTTAGCAAGTGCTTACACAGCTTGCCTGTAGCAGACTTTAGAGTGGAATGGCTTCTTTGGTTTTCTAGTACTTTATTAGGGTATGAGGATGAAAACACATGCTTTAATTAGTAGATCCCACAGTCAGGCATGCGCACTATAGTTGAACCATGGTAGATTTTCTTTACTTCCTTTTTTGATCCTGTAGTAGCCTATGTCATAGGATGGCTTCTACTCATCCTTTGAAGCCATGTGTGCAATAATGCCAGCATAAAAATCCATGGGTAACATTAACACCAGGGAGACAGGGAGATTCTGTGACAGACATCGAATGGGATAAGATTTGAATTTTAAAAATGTCTGAAGGGCTGAAATGAGTGAGTGGTGGTTCTGTGGATAAAGTACTTGCTCCATAAGCACAAGACCCTGAATTTGGATCTCTAGAACTGATGTAAAAATGTAGGCATAATGGTATGTCTCCAACCCCACTGCTTTGGGCAGTGAGACAGATGACTCCCTAAAACCCATTGGTCAGCCGACCAGACAGCCAAGCCAAATGCATGAGCTCTAGGTTCAGTGAGAGACACCATGTGAAATAATGTTGAGGCTGGAGAGATGGTTCAGTGGGTAAGACTGCTTGTTCTGCAAGCCTGAGGAACTGAGTCTAAATCCTTAGCGCCTATATAAAAATATGGGCATGGCTGTGTGTGCCTGTAACCCCAGAGACTTTTACACTTATGAGAACATATTTTGTTTTAGGCAGAGTGATGTGTTTCTTAGCTTCACGGCCTGAAAACATTTGCCCAGCTGATCAAGTTCAATGATAACAACCAGTTATCTTGAAACCCATGTTTTTTCTCTACCTTGTACTTCTGGGTAGCCCAGTCAACTGTGAAGAAAGCACTTCTGGTCTGAATAATAATGATGAACTTATCCCAGTAGCCTGCCTTTAGACACCAATATACATTCTAAAATATTAAAGTGTCTGAGGCTGGAGGTGTAGCTCAGTTGATAAAGTGCATTCTTAGTATGCAGAAGTCCCTGGATTCCATCTCCAACACTGCATAAACCAGGTGTGGCTGTGCACATCTGTAGCCTTGGACCTTTGGGAGGTAGAGGCAGGAGAATGAGAGTTTCAAGGTCTATAGCAAGTTGTTGACTAGCCTGGGCTACATGAGATCATACCTCAAAAAAAATGGAGTTGTTCTATGTAGTTTTTTTTTTTTTAACTAAACTTGGTTCTTTGAGTAGAAAGTTCCAGTGAACCTTGTGTCCATGTGTACGCAAGGTTGGCTCCCTGGGGTCACAGTTGTTTTAGGAAAGTACTTTCATGTGAGACAGAATTTAGATACTTTCTTTTTGTCTGATGCAAGCTTATATCACAAAACAAAACAGCCCCAGTTAATTTTTTTTCCCCCCGAGGATCCCATAAACAAGATCAATACCAACACCATTATTTCCATCATCTCTCTCCTTTATACTCACCACACCCATAAAAATCACAGTTTAAAAGAAAGATGCTTAAGATGGAGACATAAGTCTACTGTCTGAGCCCTGCCCCCAGTCCCAGAGTTCCATGGTGATGACGGAAGGATTCTCAATGCAAGAGGAGGATGTGGAGGGCATGGTCAGTGCTAGAGATCATAGTAGAGAGGGGATAGAAATGTTGAGGACCTATTATGAAGCCATGAAATGGTGCTGGGTTAAGATAAAGGATAACCAGTCTTCAAGAATCCAGGGAAGAAGTTGTCAAGGACAGACTAGTGGACTTCCCAGGGCAGTGGCAGGAGCTGCAGGTTAGGGTGTGTCAGATATCTGATATGGGTCTTGAAATGAAAGGCATCTTGGAAAAAGACATGAGTTCTTGGCGGTCTACATGGTGCAGGTGGTGTGGATATACTCTAAACATCTGGGTCTATTTGGTCTTGATAAGATGAGCCAAGTGGCAGAACTTCCTGAGGGCTCCTGGAGAAAATAGGGACTCCATTTAAATATATTTGTGGGCTTCAACATGATCTAGTGATGTCATATAGCTTTCTTTTCTCTCCTTTGGCACTTAGACTGCTGGTCACAGAGATCAAAATTGTAGACTTCCTCAGATTTCCTCCATTACTTTTTGATGGACAAAACCATGAAGACAGATATCTGAACTCTCTGTGCCAGACTCTGTGTGCGGTCTTGAGATATAGAATCTTCTAATGTCTTAAAAATACATAAATCAAGGATGTTATCACAAACCTGAAAAGATCTAACATTAACACTGAGAACTAGCTGGATGTCACACACCTGATATAAATGCTTCTTCTTCATTTTTAATAAACATGTTTTATTTTAAAAATTTTTTTTTTTATTGAAAATAGATTTTTACAGTTACCCTAAACTGAAAATTGCAGAGTTATTCCATGTCAGGAAACAGAGGATCTCTGAATTAAAATAAATTAAGGAGAATGAAAGTGTGAGTTCAGTAGCAACTTGTGAGCTCAAATTCTAAACCAATAAATGATGACCAATACAAGTTATCCCCTCAGCAGGAACGATCTGGAAAATATAAGAAAAATATATAGAAAATCTTGGCTATTTTACATTATCAGTGGAATCAATCATGATATCAAATCAAAGAAAAAAATAGTACAATATCTGAGCTTTGAGAGAATAAAAATAGTTAACAGAGAAATACAAAGGAGGACACAAGTTGCCCATTGGTTAATGCTTCTTCGGTGAAGATTAATACAGGTGTAGGAAAATTTTCAAGGTTTGGATGAAGGATATAATTAAATGCACTTTGAGAACTGATAAAGACAAGAATAACAAATCCTCAACACAATACAAAGGGATTATACAGAACAGAACAGAGTGGGTTGCAGAGGTGAATAAAAATAATAGGAGGGACTGAAGAGATGGTGCAGCAGTTAAGAGCTCTTGTTCTTCTTGCAAAGGCTCAAGTTCCGTTCCCAGCATCCACATCTGGCAACTCACAGCCACCTTTAACTCCAGCTCCAGCAGATCATATGTACACACACAGATACACATACATGTACATAATTAAGATAAAATGAATCTTTAAAAATAATTGAAAAATTTATGTGGACTCAAAAACTATGAATGTCAAGGTCACCATTCTTTCAAATTCACGAAAACTTTTGAAATACTTCGCTAAATTTTTAAACCAAAATGAAATGAAATGTTTTTATAAAGAATCTAGGAATTAAAAATAAGCTTTTGAATAGAGAAACTCTTATCATTGGATTTATCTAAAGACATGAATCATTTTTTTTTATAAAGACATGAATTTTTTTTTTTAAATAAAGAATCTTGTATCTTATGCTTTGAGTGAAAGAGATGATGATCACAGATTCTGCTTACCATTCTCACCATTCATAGTCAAGGCATGCAAGGGCATTTAGCATGAATGTTCTTAGAAAGAGGCGGACTTTGCAGCCTCTTTGACACAGTCCCTTGAAGAAACACTTGAGTTGAATGAAAAAATTTAAATCGTCAAGAACTGAGGAGATGTGATACACAAATCTATCTCAATCAGTAACGTCTCTAAGTCTTGGGACCATGCTTAGTTTCTGCAATGGTTTGGATAAGAAATGTCCTTCATAGGCACATGGATTTGAACATTTGCTCCTCAGTTGGTACTGTTTATAGAAGTTATGGATTCTTTAGAATATGGAGCACTGATAAAGGAAGTATGTCATTTTGGGCTGACTTTGGGAGTTTATAGCCTGAGTTTCTTCCTTCCTTCCTTCCTTCCTTCCTTCCTTCCTTCCTTCCTTCCTTCCTTCCTTCCTTCCTTTCCTTCTTTCTTTCTTTCTTTCTTTCTTTCTTTCTTTCTTTCTTTCTTTCTTTCTTTTTTTATTGGATATTGTATTTACATTTCAGTTTTTATCCCCTTACCCCATTCCCCCTTCCACCCAGGAACCTCCTATCCCATCCCCCCTCCTCCTGCCTCTATGAGGATGTGCCCCCACCTTCCCCCCCCCCCCCCCCCCCTCGAATCCCCCCCCACTCGGTGTTCAGCCTTCATGGGACCAAGGATCTCCTCTCCCACCTATTCCCAACAAGGTCATCCTCCCTACATATACAGCTGGAGCCATGGGTCCCTCCCTATTTACCCCCAGGCTGGTGGTTTAGATCCTGAGGAGCTCTGGTTGGTTGGTATTGTTGCTCTCCTTCATGAGGCCACTAACCCTTTCAGCTCCCTCAGTCTTCTCTCTAACTTCTCCATTGGGAAACCCTTGATCATATCAGTGGTTAGCTGTGAGCATCTGCCTTTGGATATATCAGACTCTGGCAGACCTCTAAGGAGACAGCTACATCAGGCTCCTGTCAGCATGCAGTTCCTGACATCCACATCAGTGTCTACCTTTGGTGACTGCACATGGGATAGATACTCAGGTGGAACAGTTTCCAGACTGCCCCTCCTTCAGTTTCTATCTCACACTTTGTCTCCATATTTGCTCTCTTGAGCATTTTGTTACTCCTTCTAAGTAGGACCTAGGCATCCACACTTGGTCTTCCTTCTTCATGAGCTTCATGTGGTCTGTGAGTTGAATCTTGGCTATTTCAAGCTTTTGGGCTAATATCTGCTTATCAGTGAGTAGATACCATGTGTGTTCTTTTGTGATTGGGTTACTTCACTCAGGACGATATTTTCTAGTTCCATCCATTTACCTAAGAATTTCTTGAATTCATTATTTTTAATAGCTGAGTAGTACTCCATTGTGTAAATGTACCACATTTTTTTGTATCCATTCCTCTGTTGAAGGACATCTGGATTTTTTCCGGCTTCTGGCTATTATAAATAAGGCTGCTATGAACATAGTGGAGCAGGTGTCCATGTTATATGTTGGAGCATCTTCTGGGTATATGCCCAGGAGTGGTATAGCTGGGTCCTCAGGTAATGCTATGTTCAATTTTCTGAGGAACCGCCAGACTGATTTCCAGAGTGGTTGTACCAGCTTGCAATCCCACCAACAATGGAGGAGTGTTCCTCTTTCTCCACATCCTTGCCAGCATCTACTATCACTTGAGTTTTGATCTTAGACATTCTGACTGGTGTGAGGTGGTATCTCAGGGTTGTTTTGATTTGCATTTCCCTGATGACTAAGGATGTTGTGCATTTCTTAAGGTGCCTCTTGGCCATTCGAGTTTCTTCAGTTGAGAATTCTTTGTTTAGCTCTGTACCCCATTTTTAATAGGGTTATTTGGTTGTCTGGAGTCTAATTTCTTGAGTTCTTTATATATATTGGATATTAGCCCTCTATCGGATATAGGATTGGTAATGATCTTTTCCCTATCTGTTGATTGCTGTTTTGTTTTATTGACAGTGTCCTTTGCCTTACAGAAGCTTTGCAATTTATTGAGGTCCCATTTGTCAATTCTTGACCTTATAGCATAAGCCATCTGTTCAGGAACTTTTCCCCTGTGCCTAGGTATTCAAGGGTCTTCCCCATCTTCTCTTCTATTAGTTTCAGTGTATCTGGTTTTATGCGAAGGTCCTCTATCCACTTGGACTTGAGCTTTGTACAAGGGGATAAGAATGCATTGATTTGCATTCCTCTACATGTTGACCTCCAGTTGAACCAGCACCATTTGTTGAAAATGCTGTCCTTTTTCCACTGGACGGTTTTAGCTCCTTTGTCAAAGATCAAGTGACCATAGGTGTGTGGGCTCATTTCTGAATCTTCAATTCTATTCCATTGATTTTCCTGCCTGCTGAGTCTATTTCTTATTGTCTCCCTATTGCCTGTGTGTATATGAAATGGGGCCAGCCAGATTCCTGCTCCCTCACAATTCTGGACTTTATTCCACTGGAAACATAAGGCAAAATAAACACTTTTCTTCCCAAAGCTACTTTTTGTCAGGGCATTCTGTCACAGCAACAAAAAGAAACTAATGCATAAGTTGGTATGGAGAATGGTGGTGGTTGGGATATTCTGACTACATGGCTTTCATGCCTATAGACTATTTTGTGGTAGAATTTGAGTGAAGTGATTTCTGAATCTTATTTTGGGTTCACTTTCCTTTTAAGTAAAGTCAAGTATAAATATATATTCCTCTGTCTCCCTATTTATTAGTGGCTGTAATCATTTTCTCTTAACATTCATGATAAATATATTATGTTTTGGTGGTAGAGAGTTAGATGATTTGACTTAACATATTTATTTATATATTCATTCATTTTGCAGTGCTAGGGATTGAGCCCAGGGTCCTGTGCATGCTAGGTAAAGTTTTAGATAGTTCATATAATTTGAAAGGTTCTTTTGTACGAATTGAATATTTTAAAAATGAGTAGTATACCTTTTAAAAAGATGTATGTGTGGGGTGGTGTGTGTTTTAAAGGAAACCTTTAAGAAAATTCAGAGGAAAGCAAAGAGATTTCCTCCAAAAATGTTCTGGTTTCTTCCATGTTTTGATAATCACAAATAGATTTGCTCTAAACATTTATGTGTGTTTGTCTGACTCCTTTGGGTAAACTCCAATGAATAGATTGTGGACCATATGGTAAGAGTCTGTTCAGCTTCCAAATGGTTAATACCATTTTAACTCTTGGCAGTAAGAATGAGTAAGGGTCCCTATTACTCAGATCTAGAGTGGAGAGCACATAGTAGGGCCTTAAGAATGGTGTACAATTGTTGTATTTCTTTGAGGAAGGGGATCCAAGATATGGTATAAAGAGCGACAGCCCAGAAAACTGGTTCTGGACAAAATAAAGTGAAGGAACGATCCTAAAGCATTGTCCTGACTCAGTCTCTGACTCTATTAAGGGTCTTTAACTATCTGGTTTGAGAATGATCGAATCATCCTGGCTCTGCTAACTATTCCTAGTATTGCTGCCCCAAGAAAACATGTACTCTTTTCCATTTGTCCGAACAGCATAACTCAGAAGGACAGTGTGAGTTTTATCAGCTCTATGTCTCTTATCCATCCTCAACTTCCATCTGATTTCTCTAACCTCCTCAGTTCACTCTAATCAGATCTGAATAAAGTTTTATTACTCTAAAACAACCTCTGGCCATGGACAAGAGAACCACCATACCATCCTTAACAACCCCCATTGGAATAGAAGAGACCATGTAAACTCAGCCTCCTTATACTGCAGACATGGGGCCTTGTTCTGTAGGTTTTCATTATTTCTTGTTCTGAGTTTTCATTATTAGTTTAAAAAAAAAACCAGCCCACAAAACAAAACAAGAGGAGGAAGAGAAAATTGTTATCACCCCCTCAGGCACTTCTTATTTAAGGGGAGAGTGGAACAGTTGGTGTCGACTCCATGGAAATTTGAAACAGTTTTACTATTTATCCAAACTACCCTCCATCAAGAAAGCTAACCTTTGCCACTGATTTAATAACAGTCGTTGAGCTCAATTATGTAAACACTTGGCATTTGCGATTCTTTTGGAGTATGATTGAATTTTAAAGATGCCCTTTACAATACTAAGGAGAAGATTGATCCTCCCATCTAGAAACATAATATAATATCCGGTAAGATGTATGGAAGAAGACCTTTTCCTTTGAGATGTGTAGGCGACCTAATCTTTACCTCCAAATTATCAATTACAGGTAACTGTATGAAATAATGGATTTAGGCAGAGTCTGGTCTGCTGCAGTATGGCAAACTCTAGCTTTTGTACCTGATATTTGTAAAAGTTCATGCATGTTGCTTCCTGGGGTGATATATCTTTCAACAGGGATGAATTAAATGCTGGGCTGTGTTACTGCCTTTAGGGAATCTATGACAGCTGGGTTCTAGAGCTAAGATGTACCAAAGGTCCATACATGATCGATTCATCCAGAGTGTTCTATAAAAATATTGAGAGAAGGTCAATGTGTAGCTCTGGGAGGCCTCAAACATGTAGAGCAGACTGGTCTGGAACTCACAGAAGTCTACCTGCCTCTATCTCCCAAGTGTTGAAATTAAAGGTGTGTGCTGGCTAATTTTTATGTCAACTTGACACAAAGCAAGACATATCTGTGAAGAATGGGTCTCTGTTGAAGAATGATGAAGCTGTGGAACATTTTCTGAACTAATAATGAACTACCCAAGTCTAGTGTAGGGTCAGTCTAGTATGAGAAGTGCCATTCCTGAGCAAGTGTAGTTCTGGGTTCTAAAAGACAGCAGGTTAAGCAAGCCATCGAGAGCAAGCCAGTAAGCAGCATTCCTCAATGGCCTCTGTTTCAGCTCCTGCCTTCAGATTCCTGCCTTGAGTGTGTGTTCAACTTCCCTTCACGATGGGTTGTAAGCTGTAAAACTAAATAATCCCTTTCCTCTCCAAATTGCGTTCATTCTAGCATTAGAAACCTAACTAGGATGGCATATAATAGCACCATGGCCCAAAGAATATCAACTTTTAAGTGAAATCCACACATTTTCCTACTCAGAAGCCTGGTAAGAATGGGAGTTCAGAACTGTGCAGATACCTTTGTGGAAACTTGCCCCAGTGCTCTGTGATAGAGTGATATCAAGGCAGTGAGCACCCATCCACTGCCTTTTCACTGGAATGCAGATATCTTCTGATGTCTTGCTTCCTTCATCTGTTGTTGTGTTACTTCCTTCATATGCAGTTGTGTTACTTTTGAATAATATTAGTTTTAAAGTCTGAGGAATTTTTGTGCTGTTTATTTTAATTTGTATTGCTTCCAGTTGTGCTCAGGATTATTTGTGTATATCCCGATGAACACTAATTACACCTCTTTTGGTAACAGCCAATTAACAGGTGTGAGAAAATACTTCCTGGTACTTTGGTTTGCCATTCTCTGATTAGTGATATTGATTATTTTTCCATAGTAGTCATTTGTATATTTTATTTCAGAAAATATCAACTTAGTTCTTTCTCTGGTGTTTTAATTGGGTACTTTTCTTGCTGTTCTGTATATGGACATAGATGACATTGTGGAATATACTAGGCCTAGAAGGCATCCCGTTAGGTATGGAATCTAAAATGCTAGTCTTATAAGAGTAAAAGATAGAAAGTGGTTACCAAATCTGGGAAGGTGTGGAGGTGGAAGAAGGAACGGGTAACCAACACATATAAATGCATGTATATTTATATGCTTGGGTATTAATTCCTCATCAGGTATTTGGATTACCCATGATGTTTGATATTCATGTTTGGCTGTCTGCTTTGATGTATGGGGTTTTAGGCTGAGGAACACTCTTGGGTCTGTTTCTAGTTAATTATTTTGGTTCTGGAGTTTTCCAAAATAGTATTGTTCAGTTCTTTCCAGTATTTTTATAATATCAAACCTTAGATTTTTGTTTTTAATCAATTTTATTTGTCTTTTAAATATAGTATGAAGGGATAATTTCTTTTAGCTAGCCATGTTTATTTTTCTGTCTTTACATATGATTTTATTAGTTTATATTCATTGTATATAATGATGGGTTTCATAAACACATTTTTTTTACCAGAATTCCATATGCTTTGTCCATATTTACTCTCCCCTTTTCCTTTCTCCCTTCCTGTGTTCTCATCCATTCCTCTAGGCATCCTCATTTCTACTTTTATTTCTGACCTATAGTCTATATAAAATGTAGGGTCCAGAAATGAGAGAAAACATGTAATATTTGTTTATCTGTGTCTGACTGAATTCACCCAATATAATGATCTCTAATTGCATCCATTTTTTTTTCTGAAAGTGGTCTAATCTCATTCTTCTTCATGGCTTTATAAAATCTACTTTTTCTTGTATTCATTTTTCTTCTGTTGGACTTTTAAGATGATTCCATGCCTTGGCTACTGTGATAAGTTCTACAGTAAATGTAGATATTTGGTTGTCTCCATGGTTGTTCACTTAGGACCCTTTGAGTACGTACCCAGACATGAAATCATGAGCTGAATGGTACTTCTCTTGGAGTTTTTTTTGGGGACCTCCATTCTGATTTGCTTAGGGTTGAACTAGGTTACATTCTCCCCAGATATGTGTAAGGTTCCCTTTTTTCCATATTCTCACCAGCATTTGTTGTTATCTGCTTTCTGAAAGACAGATGTTCTTACTGGGGTAAGACAGAATCTCAGTGTTGTTTTCTCTGATGGATAAAGATGGAAACTATTTTTGTATGTTTATTGACCATTTGCACTTTCTAGTTCTGGAACTATTTATTCATTTCTTTAGCTCATTCATTGGATTGTTTGGGTTTGGGGTACTAAATTTTTGGTTATGTATGTATCCTGTTAGATGTATAGCTAGCAAGAAACATTTAGTCATTCCATAGGCTGTCTATCCTTTCTGCTCATGGTCTTCTTTGCTGTGCAGAAGCTCTTTAACTTCCTGAAACCCCATTTGTCAATCTTTGGCTTTATTCTCTGGACTCTTAGAAATCCTTTTCAGAAAGCCATTGCCCAAGCCTCTGTCTTGAAGTATTTCCCATCTTTTAGAGCTTCTGGTCCTATATCAAGGCCTTTAATCTGTTTTTAATTGATTTTTATATAAAACGAGAGATATAGATTTAGTTTCTCTTAATCTACATGTGGATTTCTGGATTTCCCAGCACCATTTGTTGAAGATGCTGTCTTTTCTCCTATTTGAACACTTTTGTCAAAAATAAGGTGGTTGTAATGTGTGTAGTTGGTAGGCTAATTTCTGGATACCTCCAACCTCCAACAGTGTCATCCGGGTTCTTTTGTGCTTCCATGTAAACTTTATGTTTTTTTTTCCATTTCTAAGAAGAATTTCTATGGGGGAATCATTTTGCCATTATGTGTTCTTGGCACCTTTGTGAATAACCAGGTGGTAATAAATACTTAATTCTGTTTCTGTGATCTCTGTTTTATTGGTGGATGTACATGTTTCTGATCCAGTATTTTTCTGTTTCAATTACCATAACTTGGTAGTACATTTTGGAATTAGGTAGGATGTATTTGGCTTTTTTTCTCTTAAATTTGCTTTAAATTGATGACATAAAAACATCAAATTGTCCCATTCGATGTGATGCTACATAATGCTCTGACTGACATCATGAGTCTTCTTCCAAGTGCTGAGTTCTGAGACCACAGATTGCACCACCAGGCCTTGCTAGGTATCTATTTTATAGATTCTTATGATAACCTCAAGGGAATGGAATTTATCTGGTAGTTGAAGAGTGAGATGAACAATGAGATGTATGTGGAAAGAGCTGTGTTTTCTTCTGTTCCTTCTGTTAAGCCTTGGCTAGACTTCCAGAGAAACATTTTTGGTACCAATTTTTGTTCTAGTTTGCTTTCAGTTGCTGAGATAAAAACATTCTGACAGAAAGCAACTTAGGGAAGGAAAGGATTTATTTGGCTTATATGTCTAGAGTGCAGTTTATCTTTGAGGAAAGTCAGGACTGGGACTTAGACAAAATCTTGAAGCAGAAACCATGGAGAAATACTATTTGTCGGCATTCTTGTTCACTCATGATTGACAGCTAGCTTTCTCATACAGACCAGGATCATGTGACCATCAGCAGTCTGCAAGACCCTCCCACATCAATTAGCAATTAAGAAAACTCACCACAGACAGGCCCACAAGCTCTTCTGTTTTGAGCAATCTCACCACTGAGACTCCCTCTTCAGGTGACTGCAGGTTGTGTCAAGGTGACATATAAAGCTGACTGGACAGTTATAGATATGTCTGAAACAAATAGAAATTTGAATTAATTCTTCACTGGTAGATCAAAACCAAAAACGAGTCCATGAGGACTTAGAGAGAAATAACAGTTGGTTCTCACTCAGTTCTGAACTGGAAGTCTTGTGTAAGAAGACTCAGCTGGAAGACTGCCAGGGCTGTTGAAAGGAAGTCACGACAAAGACCTCAGATTCACCTCCCAAAGCTCCTCAAAGTATTTTCTCTGATATTTTTTCTTTCATGTAGCTACCTCTTCACATGAAGCATCTTAAAATCACTTAAGCATTAACTCATTTGGGTCTCATGGAAATATAATGGATAGTTAATAAAATTATTTCTCCCCAAAGTCAAGGAAATAAAAGTCTACATTTAACAAAGTTATAGTATTTCCTTGGGAATACAATGAGTTCATGCCACCATTCAATATCCCAACCTCCTCTTTTTCAGGTTATGCCCATGTATTCTCAGATCAGGAAATGGAGCTGTAAACAAAAAAATGGGCCTCACATCTGGTTTGTTCCCAGCACTGCCAGCATACTGACAAGTCTTGCATGTTCTAAAGTTTCACAGAAATGGAATCCTAAGAGAAAGTACAAGCAGTGCTATAATCCAGTGTGGTTTTCAGGAATGAATAGGGTGCATAATGTATCTAGACTAGCACATGACAAGTATCTGGTTTCCTATTGCTAGATCTCCCCTGTCTTCTCTCCCTTGTATTCATAACAACTAAAGAAAATATTTAGTATGTCAGGTGTGTTGATAGTGCAAACTCTTTCTCCATGACCTCTATGGAAACAGACCACTCCCTCATATGTCTGAGTCCTTGAGCTATCACTCACCTAGCTGTTTGCCTTATTGAAATGTTCACTGTCCAGTCAGATGTTTAGACTTTGGTTAGATACCCGCTAAATGAGCTGTGCTATATGCACAGGATTTCCAAATTGAGCAGATACAAAGAAATATTATCCGTGAGAATTCATTTGACACCCCCTTTTCTACCCAAGAAAACAAATGCAATAATAGATCTATCTGACTGTAAATATTATCTAAGTATGTCCTTTAAAAGCCAAAGGAATGTCAGATGCAATTTATTTTCTACCAGTGCAAGCTGAGACATTAAGTGGCAATTCTACTTCCATTAGCTAATTCTGGCAAATACGCAGCTGTTTAAAGGTGCTGTCGATCGCTGGGCACAATTAAGTATTTGTATCGAGGCCTTATTAAATTACCCTTTTCAAGTAGGCGTAATAAACTAGGAAGTCACTGTACAGATTTTCACGGGGAAAGTCAGATCAGTATGGGATTTATCTAGGGAGAATTTACTTCCCTGTCCAATAAACTTGGTGTTTTGGCCAAACAAATGCTAATTCCTTTGCAGTTTTTTGAAGGGGTTAAGTAAAGCAACATTCCTTTGAATGTAATTGTCATAATTTGTAATATTACAGAGACAACTTTAAAATTTAGAATGTCTTTTAATAACAAAATCTATTTTATTTTTTAATCTAGAGTATTACCCTGAAGAAAAGATTTCTAACCTTTGCACCCAAAGCTGATATTTTTCTAGGACATTAAAATTCCTAACAGGGCTAGCTGATAAATGGGTGGAAGAGGAGGGGGATAGAGGTGAAGGTCAAATTAGGCCATAGAGTAGATAGTTAGTCAGACAGCTGTATAAGACTTTGAGAGCTGTGAGAAGATGTCTCCTTCTGTGTCTGCAGAGCCAATGTTGACTAGAAAGTTCTAGCGTAGCCACTCTTTGATTTTTCTTCCTAATTTCACATTGGATGCAATTCCTATCATAACTCTTAGCAGTGGTTATATCATTCTCGGACATTAATTTCTGTGTAAGGATAATTCTTCTCAGGGCATTTTGAAGTTAAAAGTGCTTATTGCTCTTGCAGAGGACTTGGATTCAGTTCCCAGCACCCACATGGTACCTCACAATTGCCTGTAGGAGAATCCAGTGTTCTCTTTTGACTTCCATAGGTTCCTGCACACACTTGGTAAGCAAAACACACTCAGGCACACAGACATAAACAAAATAAACAAGTTCTCTCTCATGTCCCCCCCTTTCCTACTATGTGAGTGACTTTGCAGTGTTGCTCTCAGATGGCATTTGATGGCTGGATCTTCCTAATTCTGAGTTTTTACCAGTTTGCTCCATTCCTGGTGGCACTTCAGCAATCGCCGATTTAATTGGAAGGACACAATGCATTAGACATTCTCTTCACAGAGTGCACATTGTTGTAGATTCTGCTGCTTGTCTGGCTTTGTGGATGACTCCCTGTACCTGTCATTGGTTTCAGTGTAGTCTCCTTTCTAAAAGTCACCAGAGGAATACATTAGCTTTTACTACACCATCATGGAAAACACAAATTTTGGAAGGGTTACACCAAAGGAACAATTATCTAGCAAGATTTGAACTTGAGATATTTCTGGGAGCCCCTTTAAGGTGTTGTGACACCTCAATTTGTCTTTCCTGAAAACTTTCAATTGTTCTATATGGAGCTAGTAGAAGATAAGTGAATGTTGTAGGTTTTCCTTGTTGTTTGTTTTTTTCATGTAATAAATTCTGATTATGGTCTCCTGTTTTCCTACCCCTCCCGGTTTCTCCCTATCCCATTGCCCATCCAGATCTTCACTCTTTCTGTCTCTGTTTAGAGAACAAACAGACATCTAAGGAGTAATAATAAAGTAAGATAAAATAAATCAAGGCAAACAAATTAGAATAGGAGAAAATAACCAAGCAAGAAAAGAATCTAAAGAAAAAGCGCAAGAAATGCATATAGACTCAGAGACACACACATTTGCATGTATACACACAAACATGCATACATACAAACACAAAACTGGAAGCTATAAAAAGAAGCTCCAACTTCACATCATGAGATGAAAGACCCCCAAAGAAGCTGTTGAAATTGTGTTGGACATCTACTCCTGGGCATGGGCCTATCCTCAAGAGAGATTTGTTTCCCCAGGGAGACTCCCTTGGATAAGACTAATTTTTTTCATTTGCTAATGATAATCAATTAGAGATAGCTTCTGGGTTAGGAATGTGTCCACTTCTTTCAGCTTTAGGACCCCATCTAGTGCAGACCTGTGATGGCCCTATGCATGCTATCACAATCTCTATGAGTTTATATATCCACCAGCCATGTTGTGTCTAGAAAGTCTTGAATTTTTAATGTCCTGCATACCCTGACTCTTATACTCTTTCCATCTCTTCCACAGAATCCCCTGGGGTGAGAGTTTGATGTAGCACTTTCTGTTAGGCATGCCTGTTCCAAGGTCTCCACTCTCAGCGTATTGCCATGCCATGGGGTCTCTGTACTTGTTCCAATCTTCTGCAAAAGGAAGCTTCTCTGATGATGGCAGAGCAAGGCACAGGTCTATGAATATAGCAGAATGTCATTAGAAGTCATTTCATTGTTATGTTCCTTTAGCAGAGCAGTAGTATTTGTTTTTCTTCAGTTCCCTGGCCTATTTAGTCTCAGGCTCTTGACTACCCAAGCAGCCTTCGGGATGGGTTCCATCTCATGGAGTGGGCAACTCAAATCAGATGTTGGTTGGTTACTCCAAAGAGCTTTGTGCCACTAATGTACCAGTGTTTCTTGCAGGCAGGTCATCATTGTAGATCAAAGGGTTTGTAGCTGTGTTGATGTTTATATGTCTCCTTTGGTAGCGTGCAGGCACCAGCTTGACTTCTCAGTGTTGAATAATTTGTATATATGTTATCTTCAGCAATAGGGCCTTACTGTCAGTTTGAAGAGAGCAAACAATAGCCTTGGCAATAAACTGGATTACTTGTGGATTCCTATGGAATCCTTTTGACAAAATACTTGATTATATGTAACCTATTCCTGTTACAGTAAGTTTATTTTGGTGACAAGAAATGTCCATATGGGGCCCTGCCTTCCCTGTCATTCAGTGACTTCATTTGATTGCCTTTATATATGTAACTTAAGAAGTGTCTACTGTATTAGGTTCACATATAGTCTTTCAAATGGCTCTTAGCATTAGTTGTCCCTCACCATATTCCCTTCTTTGCTCCATTCATCCCCCTTCCTCTGTGTTTGAACCTATTTCAGTTCCCTCACCCTCTCCATCCATAACCATTGTTCCAGCCCAATGTCAGATTTCTGCCTGCAGTCCATTTCCTTGTCCTTGGCCTATGTCAGACTCCTTCTAAGCAGCCCATTTCCTTGTCCTTGGCCAGTGGCAAATTCCTGCCAGGCAGCCCCAAAAGATCTTCACATCTCCCCATTTTTATTGCATAAACCAGACTAAGTCTGTCTAAGGTTGTTCTGACAAGAAAATCTTCCTTACCCATCATGGAATATGCATTATCATAAGCAATGCACTTATCTCTTAGGTTGGTAAGGCTCTGTGCAGAATATTATTTGTCCTTGGCTTGCCAGCCTGTTAATTTAATAACTCTGTCTGGGGGGTCCATTTTCAGGTTCAAGTCATGTACTTTTGGCTGCCAGCCTGTTGATGTAGTTAGAGACAAGCTTTAACATGATGGGCAGGAACAAAAGTATTCCCAGGACAAGAAGGGCTAGCCTGATCAAGCTATATATGCCATTCCTGAGGCTAGACTAAAATGGAAATACTGACCTTAGGCTATGGATAATTTTATTGGTATTATGTGCAGCATCAAAGCTCAACAGAGCAGCATTCTTTAAATTTATAATCTCACTATGCAAAGTTAACACACACAGAGAGGTGTTAGGGTTATGCCAAATACCCTACAGGTGTCTTTAAATTTTTTTTCTAATTATAATGACAATCATTGTAAATTTTAGACGTAACATTACTCCAATGATATTTGTCATGACACTTGGGATGACTCCTAACTCATGAAACCTGAACCTCCTTCAGATAATTTGAATAGGTTATAGAGTATCATCCGTTTTTTCCAGATACCAATCTAAATCCTTTTGTATACTCAATACATCAGTAACATATTTTGCTAGATGGTTAACAAAAATAGTTGTCTTAACTCCTTGTGTCAATGCTATTGCAGAGGCAATGGTGCTAGCAATTAATTGAATTAAAGCTGTTATACCAACAATAATCAACTCTGTTACCCTCTTGCTTCTGCTTAAAGCCTAACTCACTTCTTTCATCACTTTCAAGCTTTTTTTTTTTCAGAGAATCAAGATTTTCTAATACTCAGGGCAGTAAGACAAAAGCTAGTTGATAGACCCCCATAACAGACATGCCAGATTTCAACACACTAACACAATTGGAAATTATACAGTCAATGAGACTTACAATAAATACTGTAGAAGAGACAAAACCAATTTTAGCTTATCAAGTAAAAGAGCCTTAAAACATTAACTAACACTTGTTTGAAATCCAGATCCTGTCCCAACTTTATCTCTTGCTATCATAACATCATAGTGAACTACAGCTAACTTTCAAATATGTCTCTGAAAATGTCCAGATCCAGCCTTCCAAATGTAGACTGTTATTTCCAATATTGAATTGATTTCTAGACCAGTACATATTGAGTCCTAATAGCTGGTCACCTTTAAATAAAATACAAGAGACATTATAATTTCTCTTTTTGATTCTTTGTCCCACAAGGTCTACAAACTTGAGGCAAGGCAGCTTGTCCCATCTGGGATACAGCCAAGCAAGGGTGGGTCAGAAACATATGTCCAATATAGCTCCCCAGTTACCCTTGTCAGGACACTCAGCAAGCTCACAGGTCGGCATTATTTTTTGTCTCAGCAACAGCATGTCTTATCAATCTTTTTAAAGTTCCATGAGTCTCTTCACAATACTTTGTTTTTGAGAATTATATGGAATCCCCATAATAAATTGTTGACAAAAAGTCTTGACTGCTTGACTGCAATTGCCAGCTCCATTATGTTTTTTTTATTGGATATTTTATTTATTTACCTTTCAATGTTATCCCTTCTCCCATTTCACCCCAAAACGCCTTATTTCATCACTGTCCTCCTACTTCTATGAGAGTGTGCCCCCACCCATCCACCCATTCTTGCCTCCCTTATCTCAAATTCCCTAACACTAGGTCATCCAAACTTTCAGGGACCAAGGTCCTTCTCTTCCACTGATGCCTGACAAGGTCACCCTCAACTACCTATACAGGTGAAGCCGTCAGTCCCTTTCTTTGTGTTCTCAGACTGGAGGTTTAGACCCTGGGAACTCTGGTTGAGTATTTTTATATTCCTTCAAAGAAGTACCAAAGCACACACACTTTGGTCTTCCTTCTTCTTCTTAAGCTTCATGTGGTCTATGAGTGGTATCTTAGGTATTGTGATCTTTTGGGCTAATATCCTCTTATCAGTGAGTATATACCATGTGTGTTCTTTTGTGATTGGGTTACCCTACTCAGGATGATATTTTCCAGTTTCATCCATTTGCCTAAGAATTTCATGAACTCATTGTTTTTAATAGCTGAGTAGTACTCCATTGTGTAAATGTACCACATTTTTTTGTATTTGTTCCTCTGTTGAAGGACATTTGGGTTCTTTCCAGCCTCGGGCTATTATAAGTAAGCCTGCTATAAATCTAGTGGAGCATGTTGTATGTTGTATGTTGAAAAATCTTTTGGGTATATGCCCAGGAGTGGTATAGCTGGGTCATCAGGTAATAGTATGTTCAATTTTCTGAGGAACCACCAGACAGTTTTCCATACTGGTTGTACCAGCTTATAATCCCACCAACAATGAAGAAGTGTTCCTCTTTCTCCACATCCTTGCCAGCATCTGCTATACCCTGAGTTTTTGATCTTAGACATTCTGACTGGTGTGAGATGGAATCTCAGGGTTGTTTTGATTTGCATTTCCCTCATGACTAAGGATGTTGAACACTTCTTTAGGTGCTTCTTGGCCAGTCAAGTTTCCTCAGTTGAGAATTTTTTTGTTTAGCTCTGTACCCCATTTTAATAGGGTTATTTGATTCTCTAGAGTCTAATTCCTTCAGTTCTTTGTATACCTTGAATATTAGCCCTCTATCAGATGTAGGATTGGTAAAGATCTTTTCCCAATCTGTTGGTTGCCACTTTGATGGTGTCCTTTGCTTTACAGAAGCTTTGCTTTTTTATGAGGTCCCATTTATTAATTCTTGATCTTAGAGCATAAGCCATTGGTGTTCTGTTCAGGAACCTTTCCCCTGTGCCCATGTGTTTGAGGCTTTCCCCCATTTTTTCTTCTATTAATTTCAGTGTATCTGGTTTTATGTGGAGGTCCTTGATCCCCTTGGACTTGAGCTTTATACAAAGAGATAATTATGGATCAATTTGCATTCCTCTACTTGCTGACCTCTAGTTGAGCTAGCACCATTTGTTGAAAATGTCTGTTTTCCACTGGATGGTTTTAGCTCCTTTTGTCAAAGCTCAAGTGATCATTTCTTTTTCCATTGATCTTCCTGCCTGTCTCTGTACCTATACCATGTAGTTTTTTTTTTTTATCACTATTGCTCTGTAGTACAGCTTGAAGTCAGGGATGGTGATTCCCCCAGATGTTCTTTTATTGTTGAGAATAGTTTTTGCTATCCTGTTTTTTTTTTTTCTATTCCAAATGAATTTGAGAATTGTTCTTTCTATCTCTGTGAAGAATTGAGTGGGAATTTTGATGGGGATTGCATTAAATCTGTATATTGCTCTCGGTAAGATAGCCATTTTTACTATATTAATCCTTCCAATCCAGGAGCATGGGAGATCTTTCGATCTTCTAAGATCTTCTTCAATTTCTTTCTTCAGAGACTTAAAAGTTCTTGTCATACAGATCTTTTACTCACTTGGTTAGATTCACACTAAGGTATTTTATATTACTTGTGATTATTGTGAAGGCTGTCATTTCCCTAGTTTCTTTCTCAGCCTGTTTATCTTTTGAGTAGAGGAAGGCTACTGATTTGAATTAATTTTATATCCAGCCACTTTGCTAAAGTTGTTTATCAGGTTTAGGAGTTCTCTGGTGGAAGTTTTTGAGTCACTTAAATCTATCATCTTATCACTTGTAAATAGTGAAATTTTGAGTTCTTCTTTTCCAATTTGTATCCCTTTGACTTCCTTTTGTTGTCTAATCACTCTAGCTAGGCCTTCCAGTACCATATTGAATATGTACAGAGGGAGAGAGTGGGCAGTCTTGTCTAGTCCCTGATTTTAGTGGGATTGCTTCAAGTTTCTCTTCATTTAGTTTGATGTTGGCAACTGGCTTGCTGTATATTGCTTTTATTATATTTAGTTATGGGCCTTGGATTCCTGATCTTTCTAAGTCTTTTATCATGAAGGGGTTTTGAATTTTGTCAAATGCTTTCTCAGCATCTAGTGAGATGATCATGTGTTTTTTTCTTTGAGTTTGTTTATATAGTGGATTACAATGATGGATTTCTTTATATTGAACCATCCCTGCATCCCTGGGATAAAGTCTACTTGATCATGGTGGATAATTATTTTGATGTGTTCTTGGATTCGGTTTGTGAGAATTTTATTTAGTATTTTTGCATCATAAGGGATATTCATAAGGGAGATTGGTCTGAAGTTCTCTTTCTTTGTTGGTCTTTGTGAAGTTTAAGTATGAGCGTAATTGTGGCTTCATAGAATGAATTGGGTAGTGTTCCTTCTGTTTCTATGTTGTGGAACAGTTTATAGAGAATTGGTATTATGTCTTCTTTGAAGGTCTGATAGAATTCTGCACTAAAATCATCTGGTCCCAGTCTTCTTTTGGTGGGGAGATTTTTAATGACTGCTTCTATTTATTTTGGGGTTATGGGTACTGTTTAAATGGTTTATCTGGTCCTGATTTAACTTTGGTAACTGGTATTTGTCTAGAAAAATTTCCATTTCATCTGAATTTTCCAATTTGTTGAGTATAGTTCTGATTTTATTAATTTGGATACTGTCTCTTTGCCCTCTGATTAATCTGGCTAAGGGCTTATCAATATTGTTGATTTTTTTCAAAGAACCATATCCTGGTTTTATTGATTCTTTGTATAGTTCTTTTTATTTCTAATTGTTTAATTTCAGCCCTGAGTTTGATTATTTCCTGCCATCTACTCCTCTTTGATGTATTTGCTTCTTTTTTGTTCTAGAACTTTTAGGTGGGTTGTCAAGCTGCTAGTGTATGCTCTCTCCAGTTTGTTTTTCTAAGCACTTAGAGCTATGAGTTTTCCTCTTAGCACTGCTTTCTTTCATTGTGTCCCATAAGTTTTGGTATAATATGTCTTAATTTCTATTAAATTCTAAAAAGTCTTTCATTTCTTTCTTTATTTCTTCCTTGACCACGTTACCATTGAGTAGTGTCGTTCAGTTTTCACGCGAATGTGACCTTTCCATTGTCTTTGTCATTATTGAAGACCAGCCTTAGTTCATGGTGATCTGATAGGATCCATGGGATTTTTTCAGTCTTCTATTATCTGTTGAGGCCTGTTTTGTGATCAATTATATGGTCTATTTTGGAGAAGGTACCATGAGGTACTGAGAAAAAGGTATATTCTTTTGTTTTTGGATGAAATATTCTATAGATATCTGTTAAATCCATTTGGTTCATAACTTCTGTTAGTTTCACTGTATCTCTGTTTAGTTTCTGTTTCCATGATCGGGCCATTGCTCAAAGTGGAGTTTTGAAGTCTCCCACTATTAATTGTATGAGGTGCAATGTGCGCTTTGAGCTTTAGTAAGGTTTCTTTTATGAAAGTGGGTGCTCTTGCATTTGGCAAGTGGATGTTCAGAATTGAGAGTTCATGTTGGTTGACTTTTCTTTTGATGACTATGGAATGTCCTTCCTTATCATTTTTTGATAGCTTTAAGTTGAAAATCGATTTTATTCAATATTAGAATGGTTACTCCAGCTTGTTTCTTAGGACATTTGCTTGAAAAATTGTTTTCCAGCCTTTTACTTTAAGGTAGTATCTGTCTTTGTCACTGAGGTTGGTTTCTTGTATGCAGAAAATGCTGGGTCCTGTTTACCTATCCAGTTGATTAGTCTATGTCTTTTTATTGGGGAGTCCATCTTTGACAGTTGTGCCAATATTTTCTATGGTATCTTCTGCACCTGAGATTCTCTTTTCTATCTCTTGCACTCTGTTGGTGATGCTTGCGTCTGTTACTCCTGATTTCTTTCCTAGATTTTCTATCTCCAGGGTAGTCTCTTTTTGTGATTTCTTTATTATTTCTACTTCCATTTTTATGTCCTGGATGGTTTTGTTCAATTTCTTCACCTATTTGGTTGTGTTCTCTTGTAAATCTTTAAAGGATTTTTGTGTTTCTTTTTTAAGGGTTTCTACCTATTTACCTGTGTTCTCCTCAATTTCTATGAGAGTGTTATGTCCTTCTTAAAGTCCCTTATCATCATCATTAGGAGAGATTTTAAATCTGAATCTTTCTTTCCTGGTGATATGGGGAATTCAGGACTTTCTATTGTGGGAGAACTAGGTTCTGATGATGCCAAGTACCCTGGGTTGATGATACTTATGTTCTTGCACTTGCCTTTTGTTACCTGGATCCCCTTAGTGCTACCTGCTTTGTCTTTGACTGGAACCTGTCTTTTCTATTATTCTGGTTGAGTCATAACTGTTTGGGGTAGATGTTCTTGCTGTGGTTCGAGCTGAAGCCCAAAGTCTGCTCAGTGCTTGGGTGCAGACCAGAAGGAACCAGTATCCCGGGCCAGGAGTGAATTCCTGGGTCCTAGTGGGTCCCAGTTACTCCCTGTTTGGGGCGGGTGTTGCTGTCTCCTTACCTAAGATACTGCTGGGGTTAGAGCTCCTTGGAGCCCCGCCTCCTCTGGGTTTATTTGATGCTCTGACTTCTTGCCTTCCTATTTATATCCCCTTGATCTCCTTTAGTTGTATTATTGCTCTAGCTAAAACTTCAGGCACTATATTGAATAGGTATGGAGAGAGTAGACAACCTTGTCTCATTCCTGATTTTAGTGGAAATACTTTTAATTTCTCTTTATTTTAGTTTATTTTGGTTATAATTGCTGTCAATCACCTTAATTATGTTAACGTACATCCCTTGTATCCCAAATCTCTTCAGGCCTTTTATTATGAAGGAGTGTTAAATTTTGTCAGAGGCATTTCTGTGTCTAATTAGATGACCTGTGGTTTGTGTCTTTCTGTCTATTTATGTGGATTACATTTATGTATGCTGAATCATCACTGCAACTCAGGGATGAAGCCTACTTGATCATGTACATAATCGTTTTGATGTGCTCTTGGATTCGGTTTGCAATTATTGTATTACAAATTTTTTACATCTATGTTCATAAGGGAAATTGATCTATAATTCTCTTTCCTTGTTTGGTATTTATGTAGTTTAGGAATCAGGTTAACTGTGGCTCCATAAAAAGAATTGTACAATGTTTCTTCTGTTTCAACTTGTAGAATATTTTGAAAGTATTTGCATTAACTCCTCTTCAAAAGTCTGGTAGAATTTTGCACTAAAATCTCCTGGCCCTGAGAATTTTTTTTGGTTGGTAGACTTTTAATTGCTATTTCTATTCCACTGGGATTTATAGCTCTGTTTAAGCTTATGTGATCTTGACTTAACTTTGGTAAGTTAAGTTTGGTATCTAATGAGAAAAATATTCATTTCTTTTTGGTTTTTCAATTTGGTAAAGTACAGTTTTTTAAAAAGCATACTCATATTTTTTTAGATTTCTTTTGTGTCTGTTTTCATGTTCCCCATTTCCTCTCTAAATTTGGGTCATCTAATTTTTAGTCAATTTAGCTAAGGGTTTGTCAATCTTACTGAATTTTTCAAAGAACCAACTCTTTGTTTTATTGATTCTTTGTATTGTTTGCTTCTATTTTATTGTTTCAGCCCCTAGTTTGATTATTTCCTGTTGTCTACCCTTTTGGAGTGTTGTTTCTTCTTTTTGTTCTAAAGTTGTAAGGTGCTAAGCTATTAACTAAACTACTGATAAGTTACTAAAATGAGATCTTTCCAATTTTTTAATGTGGGCACTTAGTACTATGAACTTGCCTCTTAGATTGTGTCCCATAAGTTTGGGTATGTTGTGTATTCACTTACACCGAATTTTAGAAAGTCTTTAATTTTTTTATTCCTGTCTTGACACATTATCAGTCAGTAGTAACTTCTTAGTTTCAGTGAGTTTCTAAGATTTCTGTTGTTGATATTCAGTTTTAATCTGTGGCATTCAGGTAGGTTGCAGGATGTTATTTCAATTTCCTTATAGCTGTTGAGACTGATTTTTTGGTCAACTTTGGATCAAGTTCCATGAGGTGCTAAGAAGGAAGGATATTATTTTGCATTTGTATGAGATATTCTGTAAATATCTGTTAGGTCCATTTGATTTATGGCATCAATTAGCTCCAGTGTTTCTCTGTTTAGTTTTTTTGTTTTTTTGTTTTTTGTTTTTGTTTTTTGCTTTCTGGTCTGGATGACCCATCTATTGCCAGAAGTGGAGTATTGAATTCACCCACTATCACTGTCTTAGTGTTGCTATGTGACTTAAGCTGTAGTATTTTTTATTATTATTAAATTGGATGCTCTGTGTTTGATGCATTACTGTTAAGAATTGCAATATCCCCGTAGTGGATCTTTCCTTTGATGTGTATATAGTGTACTCCCCTATCTCTTCTGACTAGTTTGGCTTTAAGTCTATGTTGTCAGATATTAAAATGGCTACATCAGCTTACATTTTGGATCCATTTGTTTGTAATATCTTTTTGCCCCAAGGTGCTATTTATTCTTGATATTAAGATATGTTTCTTGGATGCTGCAGGAGTATGGGTTTTGAATCCAGTCTGTTAATCTATGCCTTTTAATTGGTGAATTGAAACTATTGATGTTGAGAGTTATCAATGAGCAGTGTTTGTTGATTCCCATTATTTTATTGTTATGGTATGTCCCCCACCCCATCTTTTGACTTTCTGGTCTGATACTATTTATTCCTTGTGTTTTTGTGGGTGTGGTTAACCTCTTCTGGTTGAAAATTTCCTTCTAGTTCCTTTTATATAGCTGAATTTGTAGAGAGATACTGCTGTGTTTTTCTTGTTTGTTTTTGATTTTTGAATCATGAAATATTTTTAAAAGTATTGTATGATTGAATGTTTCTCTGAGAATAGTAGTTTGGGTTGACATTCATTGTCTCTTAGAGTTTGTAGAACATCTGTTCCATCCCTTCTTGTTTTTAGAGCCTCCACTGAAAAGTCAGGTGTTAATCTAACAAGTCTACATTTATATGTTATTTGATCTTTCCCCCTTGCAGCTTTTAATATTCTTTCTTTGTTATATGGATTTAGTGTTTTGATTATTATGTGCCTGGGTGATTTTATTTTCTGGCCCAGTCTCCTTGGTGTTCTGATGCTTCTTTAAGCTGGGGAAATTTTCTTCCATGATTTTGTTGAAAATATTTTTCTGCCTTTGTTCTTGGTATCTTCTCCTTCCTCTATTTCCATTATTCTTAGATTTGGTCTTTTCACAGTGTCCCAGATTTTCTAGCTGTCTTCTGCTTTGGTTATTTTTTTTTTATCATATCTAAAGTTTTTTATGACTGAAGCATTCATCCCTTCTATCTTGTTCAAAGACTTGCCTCCAAGTTTCCTGCTTGGGTTCCTAAATTGTACATTTCCTGTTTCTCTCAGTTTGAGTTTCTTTACTGAGTCTATTTTCACTTGCAAGTCTTGAGCTATTTTCTTCATTATTCCACTGTTCATTTGTGTTTCTTTAGATTTCTTCAATATATTTATTCAGTTCCTTTTTAAAGACCTCTAATATATTCATATTGAATACATTATTTTGAAGGCTATTTTGAAGTTCTTGAGTTGTGAGGCAGCTACATTGCATTTCTAAGGGTCTAGTGCAAGTAGGGTTGCTAAACTCTAGTGGAGACATATTTTCATTGATTGTGATTTTTACAATGACATCTAGGTATCTGGGTTTGGATGATATTAACTCTAGGTGCTGATATTTCATCTTACCATTGGGGGGTTGGGTATTCTATTCTATGATTTCTTTTGCTCTCTCTGTTTTTTAAGAAAATCTGGTGGCTGTGGACTGTATGATCTCAAATAGGACTGAGATCTTACCAGGTATGGTCACTGGGGGTTCCAGATAAAATGTATTTCTTGGTAATGGGAACTGACAGTTAGAAATGGCTATGGACTAAAAGGGACCCATAGGAGAGAGGAAAAGAGAGTATGTCACCAGGAACTGGTTAGTCCCCTGGGAATTTGGGCAGATAGGGAAGGGAGGCCTCAGCAGATAGTCTGCTAAAGAGCTAGGGATGGGACTTAGAACTGGATTTGGAGGAGAGGAAGGAGAGGGAAAATCTAAAGATCACTTACCTGGATTTTCCAGCGAGCATGGTGGGTGGTTTCTCAGGATGTACCTGGAAAGTTGGTGGCCAAGATAAAAGGGATTGGGGGAGAGAAGGAGGCTGTAGGAGGAGATCTGAGTGGTGATTCTCTAGAGATGGGGCCAGAGAGGTAGGTGGTCTGCTCTAGAGCTAGGGGTGAGACTTGAATTGGATTTGAAGGAGAGGAGGGAGAGTGGAGATCTGAAGACTGCACACCTAGCTGGTACAGCTGGTTGTATTTCAAAAATTTTAAATACAAACTATGACCTTGACTTTCATTAGTTTCATGAAAAATATGGAACCACAGGGGTCCAGAATATTTTTTTTTTTAGTAATCTTGTGTATAAAGTTAAAGTATAGGTTTAGAAATAAGTATGAGAGCAAGTAACATAGATCTTAAGACAAAAACAAAACCACAAAAATCCTTATGATTCTTTGAAGTATGTAAGACTATGTCTAGTAAGTATAGAATTTTCTTATTTTTAAAAAAGTGTGTCATTATTGTACATCAAACAGCTTTTAATATCTGCTACTTTTCTCCATCTCATCTCATTCAGAATACCCCAAGTGTATTTTGAAGGGCAGAACCAGAAGGCCAGACAGATAAGTGTTGGGTATGGCTCTCTAACTTTGATTTTTCCATACTAACTTTTTAGTTAAGACTAAATTTGCTTCTTTTTTCTTCATTAATGAATTTATTCAATTCACATCCCAATCATAGCCCCCCTCTTCTCCTAATCCCCCTTCATGTAACCCCTCCCCCTTTCCTCCTCCCCTTCTCCTCAGATGAGAGGAAAGCCCCCTCTGGGTACCAACCCACTCTGGCATATCAAGTCATTGCAGGACTAGGTACATCCTTTTCCTTAAATTTACTTCTTCCTTTTAACTTTGTTTTAAATTTAGCATACAAAATAGTGGGTTACATTTTTACACTATTACATTTCTCTCTCCAGAACCTCTTGACTTTTCATCCAGTGAAAACAATGAGAAATTTGCATTGTGATTTTTTTCAAAAGATTTATTTATTTTTATTTATGTGTATGAGTGTTTGCCTGCACTACTTGTGTGCAGTTTCTATGGATACCAGAAGAGGGCATCAGATTCCCTGGAGCTGGAGCTACTGATGGTTTGTTGTGAGCACTGAGTATGACCCTGGGTCTTCTGCAAGAGCACTGGGTGCTGTAGCCACTGCTCTAGCATCCTTGCTTTGAATTTACAAAACTAATTCTGAGCACTGTGCTTTATCTGCCCTTCCTCCAATATCCTCAGGACCTCCTAACCTTGAAAGCTTCACTCACTCACTCACTCACTCACTCACTCACTCACTCACTCACCCACTCACTAACTCAGGTCTTAGGAGGACTAAGGAAGATGATGCATAAACAAGAAAGAAGCAAACTATTCATTTCTGTTTTGTTTTATGGGCTTGTGGTTTTTTTTT
>JANHMN010000007.1:81863436-81888504 GCA_030674055.1 Rhabdomys pumilio
CATTTAGGCTCTGACTGGTTAAGGAGTTATGTGGCCAGGCTAGCTGGAAGGTTTTGACTAAATAACCAGTCTGGTGGGGCTTCCTTAGGACAGTTGAATGGCATTCCTGCTAACAAAGGGACTGAGTGGGTTATTGTGGAGTCATGTGGTTAAGATGGCTGGACTTCCAGAGCTGTTAGCTGTAATTCAGGAGGCACACACAGGGTCATTATCCTGTGGTGCTCTCTCCTTGTCAGATGAGCTGTCTAGGCTCTGGGGCATTTGCCCTTACGTTAGTCCAAGTGTGAACAATGAAAGAAAAAGTTTTAGTAGGTTTCACCAGACTGAGGACCTCTGTGGGTAGATTAAGGCTGTATGAAACAAGGGGTGACAAGGGAGTCTGTTTTCTACCTGGTGTCTGCAGCCAGTCTGACCTAAGAGAGCAATTAAAAGACTGGTCAAAGGTGTTCTAACACTTAACCAGAATCTAGATGGGGCTGCGCTGCCGTGGAATCTGAGTGCATTTTCTCCCTTGGTTAAGGAAGCCTGCCATGCCTCTCTCTTTATCAGCAATTCCACGAAGCTGTGGGCTGAAGCTCTGTATTGATTCTTACACATTTCAGCCAGTCTCCCAGCTGCCCTGACCGGCAGAGCCTCTGCCCAGAGCCCCAGAAGCAGGGCGGACATTTCTGCCTTCTATTCCTCAGGCAGGGCTCTTGCTCACGCTGACATTGTCCAATCCTGTTCAAGAAATGTGGAGTGAGGGAGGAAAAGGCCCCTGAGCAGAAGCTTGGCATTAAGGGAGGAGTGAGTGGAGGCAGGAACGGCAGCCATCCTATCCAGGGGTAAATGAATGTAGGATTTATTTGAGCCATTTATACTCCCACTTGTGTACATGATCTTCTGTCATGTTGAAAGAAACAGGGACTTATTAATTCCAACAACCAGAACCTTCCTGACTTTGAATCAGGATCTACAGAGCCCATATAAATTTAGTGAGTGGCTTTCATCTCTTATTTCTGACAATGTATTCTTCTGTATGATAAGACACACATCCATGATGCATGTGTTTATGTTTTTAAAATGGTAACTTGGTGTGTTTATGTGGTGCGTTATGTGGTTTATGCTACACGCGACATTTAAAGTAGAATTCATTTCATTGACATACTATAATGCCCCTCTAATATTCTCATTATTGATTTTAGTATTTCAGAAGTATTATTCATGGTGACACCTACGGGGAAACAGATTTCAGCTCTATCAATAGATATTATTATAATATAAAAAACATTAATATTTGATGGTGACATAAGCATGACACAAAGGCAATAAACTCATTAATAAGCATGCACATGTCATTAACAAAGTGTTCCAAGATGGCAGCTGTGATTTCCAGCCCTTGCTCCTGCTTGCTGTTCATTTACCAGATATATTCACCAAAACTCTTCTCAATTAATGAGGCTCATCTTCCTTTAAGGTAACATAGATCTTAGAAATAATTACAATGACGATATCGGTGTCAAATTCATGGGATTTCTAAAAATATTTATCAAAATGTAGCAATGCTACTCTCTCTCTTTCTCTCTCCCCCTCTCTTTCTCTCTCTCTTGATGTGTGTGTTGCTTGGCAACCAACATTGATCTGTTTAAAAAAATCACATGACTTAGGAATTGCTGGTGGCAATATTACTCTGTCATTTTTCTTTCTCATACCAAGTTAATGAAGGCATTCCTAACTTCAATGGCTGTTAATTGTTCCTTTTCTTCATTTGGGTTTAATTTCCATGTATTTCATTCATTAAGAATAATTTGGTTAAAAAAAAAAAACAACGGCCTAGGAAAGATGGCTGGAGAAAACCAAATAAGGACAACTTCTTCTTGAGATAAAAAAGAGACATCAGAATTCATTTTTTATTCATGATCCATGAGGTCAGGCTTGCCTTTCCCAAACACCAATTGCAGCAGAAATTGAAGCCAGGTAACTTGTGTTGTCCTCTCACCCAAATACTCTATGAACAGAGCCAGGAGGCTAAGGCATCTGTGCCACCTGGATCTTCCCACTGCTCACAAATGTCCCTTCCTGCTTAGTCTCAGGCTTATGTGTCAGCCTCCCTCTGAGGAGATGTTCTGCTCACTGTTGATGTCTGTGCTCTCTGGTTTTCCCATATCCCTTAGTTGTTGCTGACAGTGCACGCAGAATACTCCACTGCTATCAGGTGTTTTCATTTGTTTGTTTATTTAATTTGGCTTTACTTTTTGTTGTAAAATGGAAACTTGAGCCATGGAGCCCAGGGAGTTTTGCTCATCCACAGACGCTATTTTATAAAGCCTTTTCCTGGAAAAAGGGTTGGCCTTTAAGAAACTTCACATTGGCCAAAGACAAGGAAGTAGGCTTCAGGCAGGAATCTGACATTAGGCTAGAACAAAGAAGTAATTTCAGGCAGGAATCTAAATTTTAGGCTAGAATAAGGAAGTAGGCTTCAGACATGAAAATGACTTTGGACAGGGAATTTAGCTCAGGTATTTTGGTCATTCTGATTAAGCCTTTAGAAACAGTGATCACGGGAGTGTTCATGGAATTTTGTTTATTGCCTTGCGTCTTCTTTGACTATTTGTGTTTATTGTATTGCTTGTTCCTTGACTATTTGTATTTATTGTATTGCTAGACCCTCAACCTAAAACTGACCTTAATACTTGCATGTAATTAAAATGGTATAAAAGCAAAAAGGAGGAGGGGGCTGGGAAAGAAGGTTTCTAGGGAGAGGAAATGGGGAAAGGGGATGACATCTGAAATGTAAATAAATAAAATATCCAATTCAGAAAAGAAAGAAAAAAGAAACTGCACTTTGTCTGCAGGTAGACCACAGTGGCAGCACAGACACGTGAATCAAATGGCTAAAGACACAGCAGTTGCTGGCTGCTGCAGGAGGGGTGTCACTCTTCTCTACGAGGCTTCTGATGGGTTTACAATGCTCCAGTGGAAGGCCGCCACATCCAAGAGAGCATAGGCGGTGTGTATCAGACTTGATAATTTATATTTTCTTAAAGAGGACACAAAGCTGGGTGGATGGGGGAGGCAGTGGGCTCTGGGATGAGTGGCAGAGTCATCAAAATACATTTTTTGAAAATCCTCAGAGAAACTAATACAAAGGTGAGAAAACCTCACACATTTCACACGTAAATATAAAATACCTTCTTTACAAGTTGTTTGCCTCATATCTACTGTTGCCTGTACATTTTGAAAGGTTTTGTGTCCTCTTCCCCATCCAGTCTGTTCCCAATGTCTCCTTCCCTCTCTGCTGAATCCTCACCATTGTGAGCCACAGCTTTCCTGCCGTCTCCCATCTTACCCTGGTGACAGTTTAACCAAACAGAGGCCCCCCACATCCTTTACAGCCCAATACCTGACCCCATCCTCTCTCTGAAATTGTGTCTTGGAGTGACCATTTTCAAGGTAAAAGGTCACCCCATCCCATCATGTCCCTTTAAAGTCAATGTGCATCCACCTTGTAACCTCTGCCTTGGGGAGACAAGGCTGTTTGGGCTGCAATCCCTTCATTGCACATGGTCTATATTTTATGTTAGTGTGGAGGTCAAAATTAGGAAAGCAATTCATCTTAGAACTGGGAGTTCCAATAATCTACCATCTTCTATTGGTGTTGGGGAGAGTAGGCAGTACTGGTTTTATGGGAAGTGCCTGCTGGCCTGTTTTTTCGAAGGAGGAGATTATTCCTGTCCTTTCTACATGTTTTAGAATTGGTGGGCTCCCATTGTTTATTATTCAGTAAGCTTTTATTAGATTGTCTCCAAGTACAAAGCAGCAAGTAGAGAACCCTTCTGGACAGGCAATGGGCTGGATCAATATTGCTAGGCATTACAAATCTTGGATAAAATAATGCTTCATTTTCATGTTGGCTCCAGGAGTCCGGGAGACAGTTCTGTCTGAGAAAGGAGGTAGAGAGACTCAGTGACATTAGCATAGTCAGTGTCTACTGAAGACAAAATTCATGACTGAGGTAGGCACTGTTCAGATTAGAGTATTTTATTTTATCTGAAACAGAATTTTACTATGCAAACCAGGCTGACCTTGAACTCACGCAGACCCACCTGTCTCTGCTTTCTAAATTTGGGGATTACAGATGTACACTAACATACCTGGCCTGGAGAATTTATTTTTAAGATAATGTCTTACTCTTGTTTGGTGTTTAAAGCTGTAAAGAAAAATACTACTGGGCTACAGAAACCCACTGATTTTGCTAGCTTTATATGAAATATCAAAGGCAGATGGCATAATTTTGTAAATGAACAGGGTGGATAAAAGTTTATCTGTTACTATGCATGTATATGGAATGAGGCAAAGATTAGATGAATCAAATTTAGAAGCCATGTAACTTCTAAACTTGAGGGGGGGGGCTTTGCTCTCACCAGCATCCCCAAGCCCCTGGGTCAAAATGCTCTATGGAGATGTGGCAGGTGAAGGTTATATGCTTTGTGTTTAGGTTGAGTGCTGTCAGGCTTGATGGACTCTAGGGAGCAAAACAAGTATGGCTAGGCTTCTGTTAAAAGTTCCTTGTCTAGTTTCTCTACTTCTCTGACTGGCTGGGATGGAGCAGACTCCTGGAAGAAGTCTGTTGACACTTCAGAGATGTTAAGATAAACCAACCTCTCTCAAATGCTGCAAAATGTGAGGACAGACACCATAAAACTACATAGCTACAGACAGAACTGTCCTCAGCCATCATTGTTACTTAAAGTCATTTGACTAATTCCATGATAATTGTGGTAGTGGCTAGTATTGTATGTGTGTGTATTTATGTGTGTGTATGTTGTATACATGTATTTGTGTATGCGTGCATGTGCATGTGTGCCATGTGTGTGAAGACTTATCATGGTTAGCCTCAATTGTCAACTTGATACAGTCTAGAATCACCTGAGAGCGATTGTCTTTATCAGGTGGGTCTGTGGACCTGTCAGTGGGGGATTGTATTGCTTGGCTCAAATCCCAGTAGGTGGCACTACTTCTTGGGTAAGCACTTTAAAAGATGGGTACCTCCCCAGTCCCATTACTGATATTATTATGATTCTTATTGTGTATTATTGATTTAGGCATTCTTATAATATTGTCTCCAAAAATCTCTTGAGAGCAAATATTATTATCCAGGTTCTTTGCAATCCAGAAAGTAGGTATAAGAAATGAATACTTATTGACTATTTCATGTGCTGGACACAGAGATAACAATTTCTATAGATATTATTGAAATTTATTCTGAGTCTTTAAATAAGGCACATGTTGCTGGTAATCTATCCTGGTGAGTATTTGGACCTAAGTCCAAATATGATCTTGTGCTGGGGCTCTGAAAACCTCAGGATTCTACATAAGATTTTATAAAAGGAGACAGACAAGGAATGGAGAGATGGCTCAGTGAGTAAGTGTATACTGTTCTTGCAGAGGACCAGAGTTTGGTTCCTAATACCTATGTCATATAGCCTGTAATTTTGGTTGTAGGGGGATTTAAGCCTTTGGCTTCCAAAGGGCACCTGACCTCCAGTTCACACCCTCCCCCCTCAACATGCACATAATTTAAAATAAAATTTAGAGAGAGAGAGAGAGAGAGAGAGAGAGAGAGAGAGAGAGAGAGAGAAAGAAGCTCTGGGTATTTGCTTCTCCATGCCTGAACAGTCGTAAGCAGCTAACATGCTCCTGTGGGTCCCTCTGAGGCTCTGCACTATCAAATGCTTTGCTTAAGGTCACAGAGCTACTGTGTGGGTGAATCTGCTTTCAGGTAACTGGTCTGCTTCACTCCCTGGTTATTCTTCTGTGAGGCCCTTCAGTAAGAGCAAGCAACACTTCTTCTGAGGACCCTCCCTGTATCCCAAGGAGTCATTCGCCTCATGCCTACCTTCAATGCATCCAGCGCTGAAGCAACTGTGGCCATGAGCTGAACGTAGAGTTTCTTCATCCTCTGAGCTCTTTCAATGGATTTATTAGTATCTTTATTATTCCTGTTTCTCAAGAGATCCTTCTTAAAGTGCAAAGACAGTTTGCAAAGATGGGTGTGGTTATCGTAAACTTATAATGAGGAGGGAGAGACCAGCAGATCTCTGAGGCTTGCCATCATGCCAGCTTGGCCTACTTGGTGAGTTCCAGGCCAGGGAACTCACAGAAACAAATGTATGTTAAAGAACAAGATGTATTTTCTCCTATACCATGACACTATATTCTGAAATATGTGTTGGTCCTAAGCTAGACCCCCCAAATCAATTTTGTTTCTCCCATCCCTTAATTATGCATATCTTTCCATCATGATTCTACTCAGTAGAATTGACTATGTTACCCATTGATCTAGACTACCAATACTTTGTGACTTGAATTATTTTGAGTTTCACAGATAAAATATCATCCTCAAGCTGCTCCTTGGGTGGGTTATGTATGACATAAATATTTATAGACAAAGCAATTTTCTTTCTTGTTAAGTAAAGTAGAAATAAGGAGCTAGGAGATTTTCCTACTGGGATGATGAAGGCTTCCTGGAGGTGAAAGGAAAACAGCTTTAGATGAGCAGGGGTCTTATAGGTAGAGTAGGAGGGGTAGGGATGTGCAATTGAAATTCCCTTTAAAAGTCAGCCCAGCAGACATATGGCAAGGTTTCTTGGTGCTCTCATCCCAGGTTCTACAGACATGAAGACGTCCTCAAGTCTGATAAAGCAACTCTTTCGCTCCATAGGGCATGAACAGCATTTCTGCAGTTAACAAGTCTGTATCCAAAGAGAAATTGATATCTGCTGATTGCCCTGTGCTGGACTGAACTTACCAGAGTGCATTAAAATCCTTTGTGTGGGAGGCTAAAGGCATTACAAAAATGCATGGGCATCTTGGGCATTAATATTTGATTCAATATCTTTTAGTTGTGCATGGCATATTTTGATGGAAGAGGCATGTGTAGGGTATAAATACAAGTTAGAGAACCACCAGGCCAGAACTAGCTTGTCAGATGACTCCTGTTGGCAGAATCCACTAGACACCCACATTTGGGTAAAGTTTTATATGATCGTATATTAACCATACATAATGGGCTTCATTATGACATTTCATACATGTATACAACGTTATTTTGATCACGTACTTTCCCCATTACTCTCTCCTGTTCCCCTCCCATTCTCTCCAATCCTTTTCTTCTTCTTATCTAGTCTTCCTTCTATTTTCATATCTTGTTTTTCTTTTGAATAAATTTTACTAGGATTTCTTACAGAAACGTGGGTGAGGAGTTGTTTACAGAAGCATGGCCACCTTACCAGTCATTCTATCATTGAGAAAAAGTCCTCTCTTTTTTCCAACATCCATTAGCTTCCCCAAAGTCCTCAAGGAAGGATAAGAATTTGTCAGTCCTTCATGACACCATGAAAGAATGTTGACAGGCCAAATTTTGTGTATACGCAGATATTTTGAGGCTACATAATACAGTAACAAGAACCAAACTGTGGTATTCTCCTCACCCACTACACTATTCCTAAAAACACACTGTCATTGCTCTGCATGCGGGGCTGGGGACTTCTTCTGACCCATATTCATATTTACTGTGATAAGGGGTATTAATGCATTGACTAAGTTCAAAGACCCGTGATCAGACAATGACGTACATGACCAAAAGACAATTTCTACTTTTAGGATGCTGTGGAAGGACAGATAAAGAGCAATGAACAAGAAAACACCAAATTGAGCTTGAGCAGAAAAGCATGCCCAGAGGAGATGCTGAAGGGGCTTGAGGGGGAAACTCTTATTTCACTTCATTGAAAATGTCTCTCAGTCAAATAAACCACAAACTCAGGAGACTTTCAGGCACTGTACACATTTTCTTTTTATTTAGAGCAGTGTTGTTTGCTCTTTGAGGGGTTTATTTTCCTTTATCTACTGCTCAGGGCTTAACTGGATTCCAGAGAATGCACCCAGGTTAGCATGGAGTTATTCATTATAGTGTATTGGAAGCTTATAGATTTGGGATGTGAAGGTCAAATGAGCTTCAGTGAACATGAATGCACAGGTATTTCCATAGCAGGATATAGAATGTTTTGGGTATATGCCCAGGAGTGGTATGACTAAGTCATAAGATAGTTCTATTATTTATTTATTTATTTATTTATTTATTTATTTATTTATTTATTTATTTATTTATTTATAGAATCCTTATCACCTTTTTCCATAGTGCCAACACCACTGTACATTATCACCAACAGTGAGGAAGGGGTTCCCTCTTTCTACATCTTTGCCAGCATGTGAACATGTGTTGTTATTTGTTTTCCTGATGATAACAATTCTTATTGGAGTAAAATGGTATCTCTAACCAATTTTGATTTGCATTCTCCTAAATGTTAAAGACGCTGAACACTTTAAAATTTAAGTATTGGCCATTTAGGTTTCTTCCTTTGAGAATTGTCAGTTCAGTTTATTAGCCCATTTATTGAGTGAAAATTTGTTTGAGGGTCTTTAATTTTTGTAGTTCTTTATAAATTATTCTAGATATTGAATCCCTGCCTGAAGTATATTTGGATAAAATTTTACCCCCTCTATAGTCTCTCAGTCTTCTAGTAGTAGTTTTCTTAGGTTAGCGAAGATTTTGGTTTTATGAATTTCCATTTGCCCATTCTTGGGGTTAATTTCATTAGTCTTTTCCAGAAAATTTTTGTCTTTGCCCATAACTTGAAGAATTTTTGTATATTTCCATTATCAGTTTTGGAATGTAAGATTTTATACTAAACTCATGGACCCATTTTGGAAAGATTTTTTATGTTAAATGAGACAGAGCTTTAACTCTATTTTCAGTCTCTTGCAGGTAGATATTCAGTTTTGCTAGCATAATTTTTTGGATAGGCTCTATTCTAATAAACATTTTTGATACTTTTGTCAAAAATTAAATATTCACAGCTGTATGGATATCTTAGTTACTGTTTCATTGCTACAAAGAGACACTATGATCAAGGTAACTCTTATAGAAGAAAACATTTGATTGGGGACTTGTTTATAGTTCCAGAGGGCTAGTCCATGATCATCCTAGCAGGAAGGAGACAGGCATGGTGCTGGAGCAATAGTTGAGAGCTTTGCATCTCAATCTATAGGCAACAGCATAGATAGATAGATAGATAGATAGATAGATAGATAGATAGCCTGGGCCTGGGCCTGGGCCTGAGCCTGGCTTGTACTTTTGAAACCTCAAAGGCATAGTTACTTTCCCCCAGTGACACATTTCCTCCAGCAAGGTCACACCTACTGTAACAAGGCCATATCTCCTGATCCTTCCCAAATGGTTTCACTAACTAGGTTCACCCATGTGCCTATGGGGACAGTCTCTAAATTTATATGCTTGCCATGTTACCTTTGTCACTATGCATCTGTAGCATAACTTAGACTGATTGTGATCTAAGGTGAGCAGCCATGTTCTTTCTGCCCAAGACTGTTGCAGATCTCTGGGCTTTTTTGTGCTTTTGAATTTTATGATGGATGAATTTTATGCTTTTTTTGTATTGTTGTTCTAGAAAGAACACCACAGGAAGTTTGATGGAGATTGTGTTGAATCTGTAGATTAACTTAAATAATATAGTTAGACTCACAACGTTAATCCTGCGAATGTGTGAGTTAGGAAGTCCTTGATCTACTGTCTTCTTTAATTCCTATTTTGTGTCTTAAAGTTTTCATCACAGATACCTTTTATCTTTTTGGTTACCTTTACTCAAGGTGTTATCTTATTTGTGATACTGTTATGAATGAGTACTTTTTCTAATTTCTTTCTTGGCGAGTGCAGTATATAAAAAGGGTACTAATTTTGTAACTTTAGATGTTTTTGTATTTATCAGATTTAAGAGTTTTATAGCAGAATTCTTAATAATATAGAATCATATTATCTGCAAATAGGGATAAACTGATGTCTTCTCCATTTATATTCATTTATATCTTTTACTTGCCCTATTAATGTGGCTTAGATTTTCAATGATATGCTGAGTTAGTGGAGAGAGTAGGCTACTTAGAGGCAGTCCTTTTGTCTTTTCCCCATTTAGTAAAAAAATGACTATAGGTTTGTGTGGTGCTTCGAATAGGTACGGCTCCCATAGACTCACATGCTTGAATGCTTGACTCATAGGGAGTGGAGTAGGTGTGGCCTTGTTGGAGGAAATGTAGAGGTGGTCACTGTGGAGGTGGACTTTGACGTCTTCTATGCTCATGCTATGCCCAGTGGGGTACACAGTCTCTTTCTGCTTGTAGATGAAGGGGGAGAATTCTCAGCTCCTGCTCTAGCACCATGTTAGCCTGGATGCTGCCATGCTTCCTGCCATGAATGATAATGGACTAAACCTCTAAAACTGTAAGCCAGCCCCATTTTAATGTTGTCCTTTATAAGAGTTACCATGGTCATGATGTCTCTTCACAGCAATAAAACCTCAGTTAATGCCTTTTGTTATAGATAGCCTAAGAAGGCTGAAGTATATTCCTTTTATTTCTAGTTTCTTTAGGACTTTTATTGGAAAGGACATTTAAAATTTGTCAAGTACTATTTCTGTGTCTTTGAGATGGCCATATGATATATTTCCTTAAGTCTATTGATGCAACATGTTATATTTAGTGATTTGCATATATTGAACTAACCATGCATTTCTGGGATGTCACCAATCTAGTCATGGTGAATGAACTTATTATTACGTTCCTGTATTTGTCAGGGATTTCTTAGTCTTATTTATCTTTCGAAAGAACCGAGTATTTGTTTGGTTGATTCTATAAATTGTCATTTTGTCTCTATTTTATTAACTTTTACCCCAGTGTTTATTATTGCTTACGATAGACTGCACTCATATGTGCCATAACCATTTTTTCTAGAACACTGAGGTTTTTTGTGTGTTTCTTTTTGTGTTTTTGTTCTTGTTGTGGTTGGTAGCATTTTGCATAGTCTTATTCCTCACCTGCTAAGGATTTGCTGTTTGTTTTGATGGGCATATTGAGTTCTCTTCCTATCACTCCTTTGCTCAGCTGTTTCTCCTGAAAAATTTCTTCTCTCTTATGCATTCATGTTTTGTCTTTGTTCCTCCCTGTATGTAATATTCCTTCATGTGTCATCTGCAGTGATGGCTTGTGTTGCTTTATTTTATGCTCACCTTGTTGTGATAATATTTCCCCATATATTTTAAGAGATGAATCTGCTGGGCATAGCAATCTTGCTCAACTATTTTTTACTTTTGGTGCTTGAAGCATAGCACTCCTGATTTCCTGGCTTTTAGGGTTGTCATCAAGGGATCTGACCTTACTTTACCTTTTGCCTTGGCTGGCTGGCTCCTGTTGTCCTTTCAGCTCTTAGTATCATTTCTTTGCTTTGTATTTCTGACATCTTGATGATATGGAGAAATTCTTCTTGAGCCATGATTATTTGTAGTTCTAAATGCCTCTTAAATGTCTATTTCTTTCTCTTTTTTTTTTAGATTTGAAAAAGTTTCTGCAATAATTACACTGAATAAATTGTTTTTGTCTTCTCTGTTCTTTCTACTCTGTGAATTCCTTTTGAACGTATGCCAAAGCCCTTCGTAGTTTCAGTCATACTTATTAATTGGTTGTCAAGAATATCCTTTTTAAAATTTATTTTGACTTCTCTTCTATTTATGAAATCCATTCTGCTTTGCCATATCTATAGATAATGTTTCCCTGTGTGTTAGTTCATTTTATTGATCAAATCTTTAATTTTCAGAATTTCTGTTTGTTGCTTTTTGAGAGTTTCAATTTTCTCCCTGAAGTTTTTTCTTTATGTTTTTTGAAAATCCCTTCCAAGTTACTAACCATTTTGCCCACTGTGGTAACTTTCTGGCCTAGGTTTTGAATTGATTTTTCTACTTTGTTCGTCTGCTTATTTGAATTCTTTATATGGTTATTGATCTTTTTTTTTTTTTTTTTTTTTTTTTTTTTTTTTTTGAAAGTAGGGCTCTGAAATCTTTTTTTCCTGGCATTTCAGCCACCTCATTATCTGTGGTTTGGGGCACTGAGGAAGTGAGTTTGTGGAGACATCATGTTGGGTTGTTGTCTTGTTTCTTTGTGTTTTTTTGGTTGTGTTTTGAACGTCTGGTGGGAAGAGTGTGCTATTCACTTGTTATGTTTTCTCCATTTCCTATTATTTGCTTTGCTGATTTGATTTCTCATGAGTTCTCCTGTGAGTTTTCCTTACTTGGAATTGTGTTTGCTCCTGCTGTTTGGGGCGGGGGTGGCTGATTGCAATAATATACAGAAAGATTTAACAGTACGCAGTACTGGTGTTGGCTTGCAGTGGGAGGCATGTGTGTAACTCAGTATGTCTCCAGTGAAGTTCAGAGATAGGGAGCTAGCATGTTGGTTGGGGAAACTGTAGTTTAAAGGTTTTTCTTTTTATAAGAGCTAGGGGTATCGATCATATTTAAATAGTGACACTAAGAAGTGATGTGAAAAACAGAGAAGATGGAGTAGAGTGTGAATGAGAAGGAAAGCAAAAGTGAGTGAGCCTGAGGACACTGTAGGTGTGTGAGCCTGAGAACAATATAGGGGAGTGAGCCTGAGAACACTGTAGAGGAAGGACTGCCAGAGGAGAAAAAGTAGGGGCTGTCGTAAGGTCTTGTCTGATAAGACACAAGTTAAAATACAATAATGAAACAAAGAATGAAATTGTAAATTAGTAATAAAAACAAGAATAGAAACAACCAAAAAATAGAAATGAGCAATCTCAGGGCTGGAGAGATGGCTCAACAATAAGCACGTACTGATGGCTCTTCTTGAGGATCTAAGTTTTGTTTCTAGAATCCACGTCAGTAGCTTACAACTCTAACTTCAGCTCTAGGGGTTCAGTATTCTCCTCTGGCCTCTGTGTGTACTGTACACATGCACGCACGTGTTTGCATGCGCACATGTGCACACACGCACACACACACACACACACACACACACACACACAAAAACACACACATACAAACACAGACACACACAGGCACACACATTTTAAAGAAAAATCTTTTAAAGAAAAGTAACTCAGAATATAATGTATGCCCTTTGTCAGTAATTCATCCTCACTGTGGTCTAGTTTCATTCTCCTGCATGTGAAGATCCAATTCCCATTATCAGTTATTGAAAAAAATGGTCTTTTCCCAGTTGTTCATAGTGGAGTGTTCATAGACCGAATCTCATGAGGGCACAAAAGTCCTCAACAGCCAATCCATCTCAAGACTGCCACAGTCTAGCAAGGTGCTCAATCAGTGAAGTTATTGTTCTACAAGCATGCAGGCCCATGCTGGCTACTTTTGTCAGCTTGACATAAACCTGGACATATCTTGGAAGAAGAAATCTCAACTGAAGAATTTCCTCCAACAGAGAAAAGGCCTAGGTTTCTTACCTGGTGGTTGAATATGGGAGGACCAAGTCCAGTGTTGGTGGTGCTCCCTCTGGAAGGTCCCAAGATGTATAAAAAAATTAAAGGTGAACAAGCCATGAGTCTTGGTAAGGGTTTTATTGCTTTAAAGAAACACAATGACCAAAAAAAGTAACTTGGAAAGGAAAGGGTTTACTTGGCTTAGACATCCAGGTCACAATCCTTCACTGGAGGAAGTCAAGACAGGAACCCTGGAGGCAGGAGCTGAGGCATAGGGTCAGCTCCCATGGTCTTCCTTCTAATAGAACCCAGGACTATTAGAAGTGCACCACCCACAATGGGCTGGGCTCTCCCCCATTGGTCAGTATATACACCACCAGCCAATGAGCTTATTGAGGCTATGGAGAGACACTGAATTTCTTTTTAGTATTTGTCTGCACTCATCAAAGCTCCTTAAATATTCCACTAATAGCTGCTCAAAGCCACTGACCAGAACCTTAAAACAACATTCACCTCATCATTTTCTGGTCAAAGCCTATGACCTTAACCCTAGACAAAAACAACTATCTAGTCAGAGACAAACAGAGGACAGACAACTAGGTAGAGACTTGTCCTGTAGTGACCAATTTAGCATGCTTCTCTCCAGGATTTCCCAATACAAGCAGGAAATGCCCTGTTCCTCTAGGACCCTCAGTGAGCTTTCTGTCTGGCCTTGTCATTGAACTCTTCACCAATCACAGTGGGTACAAGTTTTATGTACACAGACTCACCTCTCTTGTCATTAAAGATTATACTTCTGAGTATACAGACAAAAATTCCTGAAGTTCTGGAGGTAGACACACCTTCCTCATTATTAATTTTTTTAAATTTATACATGACAGAAGAATTAATGTGAACAAGCAGAAAATGTCATCTAGGCATTTCCAGGGTGGGTAAGATCACAAATTTTCTGAGTTACTGTGTCATTTTTTGACAGATATATACAAAAATATCAAAGATTAAATGAATGAAGAAAACAAGGAAATCTGTAAACTTGTAATTGAGATGGTTAACCATAACACTATGAAGTAAAACCCCCAGAAAGCATTTAATCACAATCAGTAAAAATACTTAAAACTTACTGTGGAACAGGCAGGGAAGTTAAAATGAGAAATATTTGTAGTACCGACTCTAAAACTTCTAGCTAATGGTAGACGGAAAGTCCAGATGCTACTGCATGTGACAATGTGACATTATCAGCCTAATTTATCTGGGTCACTTGACCATAAGCAGACACGAGAAGAGGAGAAATTGACATCTAAAATTTATTTCCTTCTCAGATTATGAAACCGAAGAACTGCGAGGCAGGTTGTAACCTGACTAAATTGGTTGGTAAAACCAATCACAGCTTTATAGAGTCTACACTAACACAGGCAAAGATAAACTACAGCTCTGTAGGAAAGTCACCAGCACGCCAGGGTTAAACAAGAAAACGAAGTTTCATGATACTCACTGTTTACAGCCAACCCTAACAAAATTGGTCACAACACTTGAGATGCTCAGGCCACTGGGGTAGAATGGTCAGGGCTTTCAGGGCAGTTGCAAAGCATGGAGACCAGCTGTGGGGTTGGAACCCACACCTCTGTGACCTTTGGCCTTTTCTGGGATCCCAAAGTATTACCAGTTAATTCAATTTTAAGGTCTCAGGTGGCATAGATATACTTCTTCTCTATTTCCAGTATTACCAGTCTCCCATTCATCTTCCATCTCTGTAATTCTCAAGGGTGTCTTCCTCTTCAATTCTACTTTTTACCCTGGGTTTTTCTCTCCATCTTCCTCACTGTGTTGCTGGTACTTTAGTCCCCTACCTGGTATTTATGCCCCTAACCACAGCGTATTTCTCATCTGGAAACATCACTTGTCTTGCACCTCTGAAAGGGTCCACACATGTCTTGTTTACAGCATCTCCCATTTTCCACATTTTTTCTGGTACTATTTCTGTTTCTTCTCCCAACATTCCTTCCGTTTTGAAGCTCAAACCAAGTGTGATGATTTGAATAAGAATGGCCATCACAGATTCTTATGTTTTAATACTTGGTCTCCCATGGTGGAAGTGTTTGGAAGGATTGGGAGGTGGTGCTTTGGAGGAGTTGTGTCATGGAGGGTGGGCTTTGAAGTTTCAAAACTCCCATGCCATTTCCAATTAACGCTCTGCCTCATGTTTGTGAATCAAAATGTCAGCTCTCAGGTAATGCTTCAGCTGCAGGCCTGCCTGCCTACTACCATGTTCTCCCACCATTATGGTCATAGACTATAATCCTCTGAGACTATAAGCTGCAAATAATTTTTTTTCTATAAGTTGTCTTTGTCATGGCATTTTTCACAAAAAATTAAAAGTAGCAAACACATCAAGTTTCCCAGTCTTCTCTGAACACAGCTTCTTACTGACCTCTCTCTGGTGAACTCACTCACTCCTTGGCATTCTCACCTGTCTTCTGATTTCCTCTGAGACCAGCCTAAAATCATTGTTGATCATTAATAACTGTCCTCTTCGTCACACCATGTATGCTTCTACTGCTCAGGTGCAGTTTGTGGTCTTGATGTTGGAGATAAAACCTTTTCAGAGGCTTGAGCAATCCTCAGTCACATGCTGTCCCAGCTCCACTGATGTTCATGACAGATGCCCCTACACACAGTCCAGCTGCACAGTCTAGTGAATACTGTTGGAAAAATGTATAAAAGTGTACATCTTTGTATCCATAGAACTTTGTAACTTCTGATAGCCACCTTGTTTCAGGATACTCTGTAACTTCAGTTGTGTTTTTTCCCCCCCGCCAGTGTTCCAGCTCTCTTACTAGTTCTAATCCTTTCACAACACCAATTCTGTCCTAATCCTTCTAAATAGAGATCACTTTATGTAACTACCTCAAAACACATTTGAACAAAAAGACTTACTTATGAGCTTAGTTGTTATCCACAAAAAAACACACCCCTTAATTTCTGCTCTTCTCTATACACTTGCATCTTTCTCTAGACCCCAAGAAGGCATTGTTCTCCTCACCCTCTCACCCCACTCCCGCTCCCATCCCCCACCCCTGTTCCTCAGCTCAGGAGCCTTGCTCATACAATCCCCCGTTCTTATTGTATCTTTAGATTCCTTCTCTCTCGGTGGCTCTTTTCTTAGCCTCTAACATGTAATTCAGTTCTACAGAGCCTTCTTTTTAATTATAGAATATTCTATCACGTTTCTGTCAAAGCTCATTCTTTATGTGCCAGAATATCTTGCTTTCTAAACCCATGACAACCTGACCTGGGACCGTGACAGTGTTCTCACTGAGATTCCTGTGAAGACTCTTGTTCTTGTCTCAAAGCCGCCTCTTGGCAGTCTTCACCATCGGAACACTCCTATTATTTGAAACAGTGTTTACTTTTCAATTTATGTACATGTGAGTGTGTGCCTGCATGTGTTTGTGTGCACTGTGTGTGAGCAGAATCCCATGGAGGCCAGAAGACTGCATCAGATTTAGAACTACACCATATGGGTGCTGGGTACTGAACCTGAGTTATCTACAAGAGCCGTAAGTGCTCCTGACTGCTGGGTCGTCTCTCCAGTCCCTGCTAAGGCTTTGTTGTTGGATCAAGACTACATGTGGCCCAGGATGGCTTCAAAGTCTTTTTGTAGCCAGGGATGATCTCAAATTCCAGAATCTTTAGCCTTCACATCCTGAATGCTCGGCTCATAGGTGGGTGCCTGGCTAATGCAGTGCTTTAGGGGTCAAACCCAAGGTTTCATTTATACTAGGCAAGTATAAATTTTTAAGACTTCTAACCCCATTTTTTTCTTAGTGGCGGTATTATGAGATGACCTGAGTATGCTAAGCTATGATGCACAATTGTGCCTTGTACACTCTTCTCAGTTCATGGAATCTTTGCCATCCTTTTCTGATTTCTCCAGCTAGGGGAATATATTCCACGTATCTTTCAAGTTCCAGTTTGGACACACATTTTCTCAGCTGCCTCGGCTGAATCTCTCAGTGCGGTCCTCTGGTTACTCCGCTAACTTTACTACTTCCCCTCCAAGTGGAGCTTCCAACACAACCTCTCTGTTCCAAAGTCTCTGACGTAAAACCAGAAGCAGTTACATAGACGGGACCTCGCAGATTTTCCTTGCTGACAGCCCCTTCACACTGTTCTCTGTCAGCACAGGCTGGAGGGCTTGATGATTTTGTATCTCTAACTCCTTTTTCTTTTTTATCTTGTCCCTCCATTTGAATGCCGTTTTAATTCGCATCGACTCTGCTTAATTAGCATTGATTCCCAGCATTGAAGCCAGCCTCTCACAGAAGTCTTTTACAATGTTTGTTTGAAAACCATGGCTACATTTATTTATTTATTTATTTATTTATTTATTTATTTATTTATTTATTTACTTTACATCCTGATCGCAGCCCCCCTCCCAGTCCCACCCTCACATGCCCCCTCTCTCCTTTCCCCTCTCCCTTTTACCTCTCAGAAGGTCCTTTTCTAGGGAACCAACTCACCCTGGCACCTCAAGTTATGACTACATTTTAAATCTTTTTCCAATCTGATCTATGAGAAGGTCACTGGTTTTCCTTGAATAGATAAAACAGATAAAATAAAAAAGACATGACTTCTCAGGTTTACGTATATGTTTATGCCTTGTAGACGTCCAGGATGTAAGCCTAGATACACATGTAAATATGTAGTCATATTAAACAAGAAAAATTAAACAAACAAAAACAACATGGCCACTTTCAAGACTGACTTTCAATTTATACACATGTGAGTGTGTGCCTGCATGTGTTTGTGTGCACTGAGTGTGAGCAGAATCCCAGGGAGGCCAGAAGCCTGCATCAGATTGGCCAGATCAATGGACTCTCAAATAAGAATCACCATTTCAGCAGAACTGAATGCCATTTCACCAGGCACCTTTGTTAGGTTCCGATTTATAAATTTTTCAGAAAAAGTATTAACTAAGGAAGTGGACCGTGATGCCACCCAAGTCCTGCCTGTAATCAGAAAGATCTCTCCAGCTGTGGCCCTTATCTGGCTGGCCTTTTCCTATTGCTGCTCATGTATTAATGGCCCTGGTGCTACTGATACTTCTGTCCCCATCACCATGCAGATTGATGGCAAAATGGTTCCGGCCAATACAGCTTTTAGATGTCATCAGTCTAGACACAGGCAGGAATTACTGGAAACATGTCTCTTTTCTTTATTTCACCGATACGTTACCCTTCTTACCCTTTCACACTTAAACCTCGGCTTCAAAGGGGCAGACGTGTCTTTCAGCTTTGATGATTTCATGAGGATGATGGGTTTTGTTTATGTTGTTACACTCAACTACATTTGGCCCCTTTCTCCTCTCCCTATATCTTCATGCATTAATGGAATAGGGTTATCGAGATGGCTTTGAAGGCTGCCAGGACTACTTCACATATTAGATGTTAATAGATGAAAGGCTACTTTTATGATTTTTTAAACTACGTTTTCTTTTCTCTACATCCCTCCACCATCACAGTTTGGGTAGAAGTGTCTCATGTACATGTTATCCATAGAAGGAAGAACTCAGGACATGGTCTGGCACTCATTCCAACAGGAAGAACTAGGAGAAAGCCACTGTTCATCAATGCAAAGAAATAATTGGGGAACAAATGGGTCAGTGGTAGAGGAAGGATTCAGGAAGCTTTGAAGGGTGCCCTGAAGTGATAAGCACCTTCAGTGAGCAGTGGGATGCTTGGGGGGGGGTGTGGTCTTGAATGACAAGTGAGAAAGAATAGGAAGCATTTGAAATATTGAGTCGTTAAGAAAGTAAGATGGCCAATTTACTCTAGCAACCTTTGTAATTGCAATGATATTTTTGAGTCCACAAATTTAGCCCCTTTTGGTTTGGCTGCCCTGTATTGGGTGGATTTGGAAGGACCATTCACATACAAAGCCGAAATAACTGATATTTTTCTTTGTACTTTCGAACATATTTTAACCACATATGGGCCATTATACGTAGATAAAGGGTTATGTTACTCTCTTGTGAGGACATTCAGAAATGTGTACCTTAGCGAGAGAGATAGGAAAGTTTTACCTCAAGATGGATTTGCTCAATGTGCTCTGAAAATGAACTGTAGATACCCACATCCTGAGTGTGGAGAAAGTGCCTAGAGATGAAGTTGTGGAGTGAGTTCTCGTTGGGGAATGAGCTATACAGTAGGATGTAGGTGTTCTGTTTGGCTGTAGTGAGTATTTTAGTCGTCTCTGCTCTCTTCTTTTCAGACCACATGCTTATGATGGTTTCTTATAGTGAGTTTAGGTCATGTTGTCCATCACTGGGTAACAATGAATATGTTTCCTTTTATTCAAACCAGCTAAAGGCAAGAAAAGTCTTTTGAGTTCTTTAAGGAAAACAGTCTGCACTTAAGAGAGAGAAGTGACAGGTGAGCCCAGTGTTCTAGATAATATAGTGGGAAGAAGGTAGAACTATGCCCATGTTGTGTTATCATGGGCCATGGGTACAGCTTTTCATGGCAGGATGAGATCATCAGAGAGCTGACGTAGTGTGATGATCATATTATGCCAAGTGGGTATTGTGCATGACATCTTAACATGCTTTGAATTTAGTAGTGTCAAATATCCTTTATAATGTCTTTCAATTTATAAACATATATAACTTTTAATTTCTCCTATTTTATTGTTACACAGTTTCATACATAGATATAGTAAGTTTTAGTCATTTTCACTCTCCGTTTCCCTTTCTCACTCTCTTTTCCTCTTCTATAGAAATCTTTCTTCTTCTTAACAAGACCCCTCTTCTTTCATCTCTTTTGTATGTGTGAGTGTGTGAGTATGTGTGTGACCCATTAAATTTAATTAGAGTTGTTTGACAGTGTAGATAGGAGGCTGTTTACTGGAGTATGAACAAATTGTCAGTGGTCAGACCACAAGAAAATGATACTCCCTCCCTCAGAACCATAAATGATCACATAGCATTTCCTGTCACCATGATATTTCTAGGTGTTTGATTGCATTCCAGATCTTTCTGGTACTAGAATCTGCTTTCCTTGGTTGCGGGATGAAGTTATGCAATATGACTCCTGTTTCTTCTTCTTCTTCTTCTTCTTCTTCTTCTTCTTCTTCTTCTTCTTCTTCTCCTTCTCCTTCTTCTCCTTCTCTTCCTTCTCCTTCCTTCTCCCTCCTTCTCCTTCTTCTCCTTCTTCTCCTTCTCCTCCTTCTCCTTCTCCTCCTTCTCCTCTTCCTCCTCCTCCTTCTCCTCCTCTTCCTCCTCTTTCTTTTTCTTTCTTTCTTTTTGAGGATGATTTTGTAATTAAATTTATGTGCAGAAAACTTAGCAGTGTACATTTAACCAAGTTTAGTGGAGAGTTCTCTTGCCTTTGCCGTTTTCCAGTTTGGCAATGTGACCTAATAGTTTCCACCACTTTACCCTTTGTCTTCCAAGTTAACCTGTGTGAAGGCAAGAGTGGTGTACATCTTCCTGTGAACCAGTGACCCAGCTTGGCTTTCCTCTTAATGATGCAGTAGGGCATCCTCCATCTTGGGACAGAGGGCAGGCAAAAAGACAACAAGGAGCAGGGGCCACCTTCTACCCTTTGGCCATCTTTCCTTTGGACATCTTGCACAAATGTATAATAAAAATTATCATTAAGTTCGGGCTGGTATACAGGGATGTGCAACTAGGGCCAAGTCAGGAGGTTGGAAATTACAAAGGCAGAACTCACCAGACTGTTGTTCCCCTCCCAATTCTTTCTCAAATTCACAATATCTTTTAAAGTTATTACTGGCACACATACATACATACATACATACATACATACATACATACATACATGTAAATAAAACCTGCTGACATGGATCGGATAACCTACCAGGGTGCTCATCTCTAGAGAAGACTGGTTCTCTCTCTCTCTCTCTCTCTCTCTCTCTCTCTCTCTCTCTCTCTCTCTCCTCCTCCTCTTCCTCCTCCTCTTCCTCCTCCTTCTCCTCCTCCTCTTCCTCCTCTCTCATTGGTTACTAGTTGCCTGGCATCTTTATCTAGGAGTGGGGTCTTGTGAAATTTCTCCTATCTACTTTGAAATTGCATCTACAATAAATGTCATTGTGAAGGTCTTGTTTAGGCAACCATATTGTTGAGATTTCATACATGCACCTTACCTGCCATAGACAGAAGAGAGTATCTTGTAGCAGATGTCCAGTTGGTCCTTTGTTTTTTTTTTTTTTTTTTTAAAGATTTATTTATTTATTTATTTGATATGTATGAGTACAGTGTAGCTGTCTTCAGACACACAAGAAAAGGGCATTGGATTTCATTACAGATGGTTGTGAACCACCATGTGGTTGCTGGAAATTGAACTCAGGACCTCTGGAAGAGCAGCCAGTGTTCTTAACCACTGAGCCATCTCTCCAGCCCAGTCCTTTGTTCTTAGAATCTGTCTATCCCCTCTTTGATGGTATCTGAGCCTTAGGTATAGGGGTTGTGTTACAGACATATTAATTGAGGTTGATAATTCCATTTTTAGTTGTCCATGAAAACTAACTCACTCCCTACCTTGTTCCCCTGGCCCTACCCCAGATTAAACATTTAACCCCCAGAATTTCCCTTTTTTACTTTCTCATCACATGTGTTCTCCTCATTCTTAAGTCCTCCTGTCATGCTTGTCTGTTTTTTTGTTAGAGACTTGATTTAAAAACTTCATTTAGTGCTCTGGGGAGTCTGTGGACACACCCATAACATAATACACCAATTCAACCACTGGGCATATATAGTTTCCAGTTTAAAATGGTGTTTGTATGTATATGTATGGGTGTTTCTGTGTATATGCACAACTGTGTGCAGGTGCCATGGTGGGGGGTGGTCAGAAGAGTGTGCTGGATACCCTGGTGCTAGAGTTATAGGTAGACATGAACCAAATAACCTGGGTATATGGCTGAACGTGAGTCTTCTGGAAGATGAGAAACTGCTACTGAGTCATCTCTACGACTCCATTCAGTTTCTTTTGCAGTAGACCCTGTGTGGGTTTCTAATATTAAGGTCCAGTGAAGGGCTGATAAAAAGTTGACAGAATAGGAAGCGTGTGTCATGAGAAAGGATAGTCTACAGGTAAACTTGGGCAGTAGGCTTTGAAATGGGTTGGCTTTAAATGGTAGTTTCTCCTTTTGCGTGGAAGTCATGAATCATGGCGGGTTAGCATACAGGTCCTGGCACCTACTCAGACTTATATTTTCACTATGGGAATTTGTCAGTAGATTTTTCATCCTTGGAACTCAAAGGCTTTTTTTTTTTTAAATGGTGAAACTTACATTCACCTTGTGAAGTTGCTTTAAGAATCAAAGCTGGGACAGGTAATCTCTGTGAAGCTATGGTAGAGCCATGGTTTATCACAAGGGATGGACAAATGGTAGCTGGTAGCTCAGCAAGTGGTACCTGACAGTGGACAGTTCTCTATCTGGAGACGGGTTGCCAGAAAGAATTCAAACTAATTCATTCTCATTTTTTTCTGAGTACATGGTTACTGTGTGTCGTGCTTGTGAACACCTCAGGATGAACAGCTCCCATTACTATATGGAAACAGGTCTGGAGCTGGTGATGTTTCTCTTCCAAATCTAAGTGCATCTGTTGAGCTGGGGCTTTGGGATGGAGCTTGGCTAAGGGGATAACAGAGGTGGGGGAGGTAAACATGAAATGGTGTTTGGTAATACAAACCACGTTTCCTGGCTCAGCCACTTAGTTCTTCCCCTTGGGAAAATTTTACTGGTATTTTGCCTGACTGGGAGTCTGCACTTCCTGTTATGAACTGGTTAAGGAGATAATGATAACAGGATTATGAGAAATGTTAGTGAGACAGATCTCACAGTATGACCATGGAGAAGGGGGCTGTGCCATCCGGAGAGACAATAAAAGCAAGTTGCTATTCTCATTTGTTTTGTAAAATAATTTTTTTTAATGATAAAACAGTGTTGCCTTCTTATAAATTTTGAAAGACAGAGGGTTGTAAGAATTTTTAGAAATGTCAAATGCTGCCTCTGCTCTGTGGTAGTTACTATTCACAGGCTGCTGTTTTTCTTCTTCTCCAACTCTTTGACCACATGTACATTATAAATTGATGAGCAAGTGAGCATACAATCTTGAGACTTTGGTACAACATCTAACCAAAACACACATCGATATGGTGGTATACATATACACGTGTAATATTTGTGTCTTTAGTAATGCCAAACAGCAAATAATTTCCTCATGTAGTTACATATTTATTCTTAACATATATATTTGCAGTTTATATATTCAGATTGGTGTTATGTCTCATTTTTTATGTATTTTAATAAAGTCTTTTAATAATAAACAATATAGACATCACAATAAACAAAGCTTTTGTTTGAAAAGATGTGAATTTAGCATCAAATTCCTACCATGTCTAAGTACAATTATATAGAAGGGGGTGAGTAGTGTAACACGTAGCTGTATTCGGAAAAGAAGTCCAGTCCAATGAAGCAGACTATTGTAGTGTTTCTCCTGCCATAAATTTCTTCCATGGCAGATGACTGCACTTTGTAAGGAATTCTTAACTATTAAGTTATTTATTAATTTGAAATTAACTTTAATGATACTCAGTGAGATCTCTATGTAGATTCACATTCAGAAAACTACTTTTATGGCGATGTAGACCAACATTACCATACTTATAAAGCCTTTGATTAACATTTAAAAAATCGTAGAAAAGCAAAATGGAAAAGGGGGCACGGGATAGAGGTTTTCTAGGGAGGGGAAATGGGGAAAGGGGATGGCATCTGAAATGTAAATAAAATATCCAATAAATAAAAAAAAAGAAAGAACAAGCCATGTTACCTAGAAAAGGCTTGAGCCTCCTGAGATACCTTGGAACAACTCTCTCTTAGACCTATTGAGCTGCCTACTGAGCTGCCTACTGGCTGTACAGTGTCTTCCACTTATCCAGGTTGGACTGTGGTGGGTTCCATACTTTGATCTGTGCTGACCTCCCTATCTGGGGTAAGTACATGTGTATTGTGTCTCCTCAAGAAAAGTCTTCCTCAGAACATGGATCCCTAGGGCTTCAGTTATATAGAGGATTTATAGCTTTTATGGGAATGATTGGAACTAGTCAGATGCTCTGCAAAGAGAGCAAGTAACCTTTACTACTGGGCATCTCTCCAGCACTATCTTCTATGTGGTTAAACATGGAAACTGAGGCTGTAATTAGGAAGCAACTAACATGGGGCTGTTACATGTGGCATGTAAACATCAAGACTCAGATTCTGGTGCAGACAGCCTTCTGAAAACAATCGTAAACCTTCTCTGTTACAGTAGTTATGTCTCATTTTTGATGTTGTACGAAGCTGCAATACACATCCGTTACAGAACTCAACATCTTGTGATTGTTGCTTTTACCTTTTTAATTTGTATTATTTATTCACTTTGCATTTAATATGGTGTGTGCATGTGTGTGTGTGCATGCATGTGCATGTGTGTGTGTGTGCATGTGTAGAGGTATGTGCATGTGTGTAGGACACTGGTTGATATCAGATATCTACCTCCATCACTTTCAACCCTATTCTTTCACTGAATGTTGAGCTCTTCATTTTAGTTAGGATAGCTAGCCAACATCCCCAAGGAATTCACTTGTCTCTGCACCAGGGTTGATCTCAGGAATGTCTACACACACACACACACACACACACACACACACACACACACACACACACACACA
>JANHMN010000007.1:81893654-81924679 GCA_030674055.1 Rhabdomys pumilio
ACACACACACACACACACACACACACACACACACACACACACACACACCTTCTTCTAGTCATCCAGAGTCATATAGCCTTCTATAGTCTATAGGAATTCTATACTATTCTTTCAAATTGCTTGTCTGCCTGTGGAACCAGAAAATGTTTATTATGGAGTCAAATATGAGTGATCATTGCTCAGGAACTCAGATTCAGGTTGTCCCAAGTTCCATGTTCCCATGTAATATTACAATTCATTTTACAAATATTACAAATATTACAATAATAATTCAATTATTATTGAAGTAATTTTTATAGTAACAAAATAATGGAAACAATAAATCAAGATGGCTCTTTAATACTTCTCAGAAAACATCAGCTATGTTATTTAGAGTAAAGTAGGGCAATTTCAGATGCCACCCAATGATATTCTTAGTTTTTGTGTTGGTGGAAGACAAGGTCTGATTATATTTTCAAGAGGATTTATCTAAATGTCACCAGAATGTTACATGCCCCAGTTTGGTTTTTATTGGTGAAATAAGACACTCTGATCAAGCACAGTTTAGGGAGGAAAAGGTTTATTTCATCTTATACTTTATAGTCTATCATCAAAGGATGCCAGGACAGGAATTCAAGTTAGCAACCTGAAGGCAGGAACTGAAAGCTTGCCCTTGGATGTGTGTTCAACATGTGTCTTCTCCTGTGTTCAGTGTGCATTTGCCATTGGTCATCTCTAGCATATACTTCTCTAGAGGGCTAGTAGACTCACAGCTGGCAGAGGTTATCTCCTTTGTTTTACCAGATTGTTCTAATTCTCCAAAGTCCTAATCCTCCAGAGTCCATTAAATATTTCATCTGGATATCTGTGTTCCTCTGAAGAGCAGGAAGGTAGATTTTAGCTCAGATTTGCATGGAATGTTTATCAATACTCCCAATGTGTTGTGCACAGCCCTTCCATGTCATCTTCACTGAGACATTGTGAGGTTAAGAAGCAGGAATCCTATTCCTTCTTCACAGATGAGGGTACTGGGGTATCAATCATTTATCTGCAGCAACAGTGTCAAACAACAGCAGGACAAACAAGGCCCGAAGGCTCTAGCCTTCAGGTTCCACTCTCAAGTTCCATTTAGATCATAGAATAGAATTTTTTTGTGGCACTCCAGGTGTCAGGACATATCACTAACATCACGATATTAAGTGGTTATGTTACAGTTTTGGAGCTGAATACTGCTTACATTGCCTAAATCACTCTTCAGGATAACCTGCTAAGTTGATACCTTTATATATATGAGGAAACCAAGATTTGGTGTAGTTAAGCAGACTGAGGTTACATATCACAAGTGTGAAAACAATATCTAACCTCCCATACTGAGACCTTGTGGTTCTATGTCCTTCCTAGCATAACTTCTGGAATCTAAGAATCTATTGGGTGAGGAAGGACCATGGAGTTGACTATCAAGACTTCCAAGATAGTATCACCGAGGCTGATAGGGACACAGTCTGGTACAGGTGAAGCTATAGACAGTCTTTGGTCTAAGAGAATCAAGCCTAGAGAAAGTCATTTTTAAATTCTCCATATGAATAAAAACAGCTTTATCTTAGAATAATATGGAAATTATATGAGAATTTAAGAACAAGCAGGATGCTTCAGGTACAATTTGGACTCTATCTATCTATCTATCTATCTATCTATCTATCTAGCCATCTATCTATCTATTCTTGTCAATTGAAGTATGGTCTTATGTATTCTAGGCTGACTTCAGAATTTCTGTGTAGCATAAGATGACTTTGAATTCCCTGATACTCCTGCCTCTCTGTCCTAAGTGTGGAGGTTACAGAATGTGTCACCTTGCCTGGTTATTTGTGGTGCTGAGTTTTTGACACAGGGCTTTGTGTTCACTAGGTAAGAATGCTACCCTCTGAGCTACAAGCCTAACAAGCATGTCTTCTGTTTGTATTTTTGACAATTTGAACTTTTTGATTCTGTCTGAGAGCCTTTAGAGAATGCAACCTTAACAGCCACTGTTGCCAAAAACATTTTGTGACAAAGTTTTGGAAATCCTGACTCAGCTAGTGCCCAAAGTCCACACCCCCATTCCTGAACATGATGAATGTAACAACCATGCAGTTCTGACTGCTCCATGTGACCGCTGCAGAGAGGCTGCCGCCCATTGATGAGCAATGGGCACATTTTTTCACCAAAGGCTCTGCCCTGCCTTGCTCTGCTAATCCTGTTTGCAAGCCTCTCCCCACAGAGATCACTACTTCCTAATAATGAATAAGCTTCTACTCGTGAGTTTAAACTGGCAAATTGCCACCTGGTGTTTATTAGCTTTGGATTAATGGATCAAGACTCAAACTTTCTAGTTAAAAGAACAAGACAAGCCCTTAGGAATCAAGACTCTTTAAAAAAAGATCCCCAATTGCTTGGAATTACCATTTCTTGCAGGCCTAAGTGTTTTTTTCTTTTTTTCTTCCTTGTAGGCTTTAATTTGTGAGTGAAGTGGAGGGGAGAATTTATTTTTCAGTCCTGATGGTGAGAGACATTTTATTTTCAGCCAGGGAATTTTGAATGGGATTCAGATTCTGACAGAAGTTACTGTTTACTGTAGGTACTAGGAGAGTCTTATGGACAGAGACTTTCAAGGTCATTACATCACAGGCTTGAGGGGCAGGTGGAGTCAGGGTTGGGGATGATGAGCCTGGAGAAGAAACCACTCAAGGGGCTTTGTGAATGATCTGAGGCTGACCCACAGGAGCCAACATTGTCCTTGTTCCTACTGCATGGGTGGCGAGGGGGCATTCCTGGGAAATAAATCTTGGTTCAGAAAGAGAAGGAGTGTGGAAGTAGTGAGGTCACTTCAGGAAGCATGAGTTTCCCATCCTTAGCAAAAGGAGGGTGAGAAGAGAGTTTTGAGGTAGTGAGCACAGGTTCCTAACTGGAACTTGCTAGTTATCTTTCCTAGTGTCATCTCAAACCTCAGCTGCTGCAGCTGTGGGAAGGGTGAATGAAGGCTCTGATGCTGGGCTGAGGAGACAGGTGACTGGGCGTGGAAGATCAGTATGCAGCTCTCCAGATTTTCTTCAGGGGCAGATAGTAAGGGTAAGAATAATATTTAGACTTGACTTTTGGTAGCTGCAGTGACATTGGATTGAAGACCATTTAAACTGGAGTGACCAAATAGCAGTGGTTTCTCTATGTGGATGCCGGAGTCATAGATGAGAAGAAATGAGAGATTGTGGGAAGCAGCTCCACTCTCGCCATTACAAGATGACACTTGACATAGGCATTGCTTGAGACCATATATGGCAAGCCCGCGCTGAGAGGTGTGGTTAACCGATCGCCTTACCTTGCGTCATTGAGTGTGACCAATTAGTAGTGACATCGTGGCAACTGCTGATAGGTTTAAGGCAATGCTTATTAAGGGGCTGCGGGAGCGGAGGGAAGAGAGGAAGAAGATTGCTGTACAGGGATAGCTGAATAAACCGTTTGAAGAAGAACAAGGTTGCCGTTGCCTTATTCCGCGGGTCGGATGTGGGTAGCGAAAAGAGATCAGAGCTATTCACAATGGAGAAGACAACCATCATCTAAAGGATTCCAGAATGGAGGGAGAGACAAGCTAGCTCTGACTGCAGGGGGGATGGCATGGATCCTTGGCTCAAAAACTATGCTATGGAAGCACCATACCATAGTTTATTAATATAATGTTTATTAATATGACGTTTCTCTCCTGTTGTCCTCCTAAGTGTGAACGGCTGAGTGTTCTGGGTTTTGATTGGAAAGACAAGAGACAAAGAACTTGTAGAAGTATTTCTTGAGCATCTGAAGTTGATTACTGCAAGAAATGCAAGCAAAGGGTTTCATTTGTGGGGGGAAAAGCTCAGCACCATCTCAGATGGCATTCAGTAGGACATATTCAGGAGGTGATGTAGGCTCCTTGGAGCAGACAGGGCAGGACAATGATTACTGTGCTCTCAAGGCAGACCCTGAATCCTACTAACATGAAGCTGAAAAGATTTATTTGAATCTTAAATCCATGGCAGCCATTTTAAACAAGGAGAAAATGTGGAAAGATTTTAAAGAATGCTTATCCACTAGGGTTCAATTTAAAGAAAAATCCAGCTTCTTTCCACATTTCAGCTATTGGCTTATGGTAAATAGTTTTCAAACCTCTGTTGTTTTGGTTTGGTTTGGTTTTTGAGATGGGGATATGTGCCTTACTCTGTAGCCTTGGCTTGTGTCAAACTCATGGCAATCTTCCCACCTCAGCTTCCCAAATGCTGGGATTACGGGCACAAACCTTTATCTCTGGCTTCAAATATGCATTGTTAATGTCCATCCTCCCCACATTTCATGGGCAGGGAAAGGATGGTGATCCAGGGATTCCTTAGAGAAGAGGAGAGGAAGAGAAATGCAGTCACCTCACAATGGAAATTAGGGACAGATGTAGTTCTTCAGGAGGAGAAATACCCAGAAGAGAGCTCAGACAGGAATTGGAGGCTGTGGTCTGGAAGCTACACTATCAAGCAATGGCAATTATTTCTGAAAGGAAGGAGGCTAATAACAGAAGAGCACCTACTATTTAACAGGTGCTATACTAAGCCTTTTACTCTTCCACGAATATTATATTTAAGCCATTATTCCTATGAGGTGGCTCTTAAGCAACACTCAGTTTTCAGATGAGAACTCTAAGAGTCAAATGGCATATCCAGGGTCACAGGACTAGTAATGATAAGGTCAACATTTGAACATTGGTGCTCTAATGCCTGCTGATCATTTCTTTAAAAGCTGACTATGTTTGATCAACATACCAAAAAAATGGTGTTATAGCCTTATTTAAATATTTAAATGTGTTTGATCTTCATTTTGTATAAGAGGAAACTGATGATAAATGCCTCATCTGAGGTTATTGGCAAATTGTGAAGCAGAAGTCACATGAGCTATTATTAGTATAGTTTCAAAGCCTCTGGATGAGCTCTAATGAGCTCTGGATGGAGAAGTTTGGGGCTACACTATGCCTGGAGTTGACCCCAAGTGTAGGGATGAAAGGCGAAGCATGAAGGACAGAATCTTTGCAATTAGATAACTGCTCTTCAGCATCCCATGGAACTGAAAAAAATTCTTATTCAATTTCTGTTTGTTTGAGTGTGTGTGTGTGTGTGTGTGTGTGTGTGATATTTGTGAATGTGGGCATGCCTGATATGGTGCACATGTGAAAATCATACAGAAACTTTTTTCTTCCATCTTCCTGAGGCAAGATCTCTCTTATTTTTGTTGGGCTGAATACTCCAGGCTGGCTGGCCTGTGAGCTCCCTGGAAATTCTCCCATTTCCACCTCTCATCATATTGAAGAAGTGTCAGAGTTACAGGTGTGTGCCAATGCATCAGGCTTCTGTGAACTCTGGGGATTGAACTCACGTTATCAAGCTCACAGAGCAAGCACTTTTATCCATGGAGTCTTCCCCGTGGCCCATGACCTCCTGTTTAAAGTTGGAACAAAATATGAATATACTTAAAATTTGGTTGTAGATTCAATGAACCTGAGCACCACACACAGTGGACATGTTGTATACACAAGAGGTGTTACAGGTTAGCCAGTTGTCCTTGCATTGCTGTGGAGGTGACCAAGTCATCAAAGTTTCAGATGATACGAAGGCTCAGATTAAAGCTCACAGTGTCTTCATTGCATCCTGCTTGTAGTAGAACTTGCTGTAATGATTTCAATACTTTCTTGTGTTTGTCTCCATTAGTGTAAAATTGCTGAACATAAAAGCAAAGATCACATTTTCCAATTAAAGAAGAGAGACAAAAACTCACCTTTGCTTTTTTCTTTTTTCTTTTTTTTTCCGGTCCTGTTGCGAGTTTTAAAATAGAGTAAATTGGCCAGGAATGGTGGTGTACATCTGCAGTATGCACTCAGGAGGCTGAGACAGGAGAGTTAGGAGTTCCAGACTAGCCTGGGCTACATAGTGAGACACTGTCTTAAGGGAAGTAATTTGCTGAGGGACTCGGAAGTGAAATTGCACTGATTGCAGGCTCAGTGAGTTAGATAGCAATTGATCGCTCTAGAACAGCCTCTAATTGATTAAAACCCGTGGGTTTCAACATCAAAAGGGAATATGATCTCCCTGGCACTAAGAAGTGTTAATCTGGCCCATATGGGAGTCTGGAGAAGTAATGATTCCACAGAGGGAAGAATGGATCGGTGGGAGCCACAATGCACTAGTGTTGGAGTCAGAGCACACAAGTGAAGACTTTGTGCACAGGGTAATGGCATCTGCCTTTAAAGAATCTTCTACTGTCATGATATTTACTGATTCTGTTATGCTATTCTGAGTATCAAATGTTGGATCAGGCCTATGTGATGAAAGAGAGTAACGTGAGTTTTCATGCTGTGGTTATTGCTGAGTTTCAGAAAGACTTTATTCATCAGTTTCCTCTTATAAAGGTGTTTTTTTGTTTGTTTGGTTTTTTTTGTTTGTTTGTTTGGTTTTTTGCCATGACAGTGGCTAACATTTAACTATCTCTTCTTTACTTATTTTGGAAATCGTATCATCAGTGTGTGTGTCTGTGTGTGTGTGTGTTGTGTATCTATGCACATATCTCAATAATCTATTATATATTGTACTTTCTATTGTCTCTCTATAATCTTTCTATAGATTATCAATCATCTATCTATCTATCTATCTATCTATCTATCTATCTATCTATCTATCATTTATCTGTCTATCCATCCATCCATCCATCCATCCATCCATCCATCCATCCATCTATCCATCCATCTACTGTCATCTATCACTCGTCTATCTGTCCATCTTCCCATTACCTCTCTTTCTTTATCATATATCTCTTGCTTACTACTCACAAGAAATAGACTGGAGTTTCACCACAACTTTAGATATTTCAGTGACTAACTTGATGGTCTTCCTTTCAGCTTATTTTACTTCAAGTAACTCCAGAAAACAGTGTTGTTTAGTCCTGAATTGTTTGGAGCCCCACAGACATTGCTTTCCCCTTTCTTTGTGTTGATTTCCTCCTCCTCATTTTTGGAAGTTCTAGACGGAGAAAAGAAGAGAAGCCTCCAGTTCTTGGAAGTGTGCTTTTTGTTGGTCCGAGCTAGTTTGTCTTTAGTTGAACAAGTCCTTGAATATTGGGACCAGGATGAATGACTTTTGTAATTAGGAAATAAGCTAAGTTTTAGAAATTGGAACTGAAGTGTTCCTATCTTTACTTTCAAACTGAACTTTATTTCCCTTAGTTAATCAATAAATTTGGTGAAATACATATTCTAGCAGTTGGGAAAGAGTTTTTGGCTCTTAAAATTATTTCTAAAACCCTAACCATCCATTTTGGGTTTATTTTGAGTATTCATTTGCTCATCAGATATTTATTGTATACCTGTAGATAAAAGGTTAAAAAAAAAAAGCCTCCGGGTGGTGGTGGCGCACACCTTTAATCCCAGTACTTGGGAGGCAGAGGCAGGCGAATTTCTGAGTTCGAGGCCAGCCTGGTCAACAGAGTGAGTGCCAGGACAGCCAGGGCTACACAGAAAAACCCTGTCTTGAAAAACAAAAAAAAAACAAAAAACAAAAAAAAAAAAAAAACAAAGACAAACAAACAAAAAGCCCCAAAGTTTACAAGAACCAATAATAACTGTGGTTATTATATAAAGGCAATTGCTAATCTCAGTTGAGTTCTTATGGTGACCATCACAGTATTTAATGGCCTATATAATATACCCCATTGAACTTAGCCATCTTGATGACATCTGGAGCTCTGTTGTATCTCTCTTTTAGATGACCATTACGTGACCCACATGCATACACTGGGTCATCCATATGCACCTGGCTTGAACTATTAGCCCTTGAGTCCTGTTTTCAGCGGCATCTGTGGGCATTCTTTGTGCTTCTCAGTATAGAGTCTTATTCTCACTCTCCTCTCTACTTAAAAAAAAGTGTTGTGTGGGAGATAACTTTGCGGAGTTGGTTCTCCCCTTGTGTCTTTACATGGTTTCCGGGAATCCAGTTCAGGTGCTTTTCCCCATTGAGCCAACTTGCCAGTCTATTAACCTTTTATTTCCCCCTCTCTAACTATTAAAAATAATTTCTATTGTTTAGGCCCTTCCCCAAATGTTATCTTTTATTGTTTTCTTGTTCTCCAATGGGGCTCAGTTTTCTTCTCTGTTGATTATTTAGCATCTGATATCTTACAGCTATAGTAGTAGCCCCAATTAAGAGAAGGGGGAAGATAGGGAGGATATGCAGATAGAAGAAAGTTGGGATAAGGGAGAGAAAGAAGATAAGGGGAAAGAGGAGGAGGGGGAAACTGTGAGTCCTCATGCATCTGACATGTTTTATCCCTTTTACATTCAGAGCCACCTTGGGCATGATATACTGCTGGCATATTTAACAGATGTTAGAGAAAGGTAAGGAGTTGGGTTCCCAGATAAAATGCTTATTATAAAAACATGAAGATCTGAGCTTGGATCTAATTTGGATCTCAGATCACATATAGCCATCACTGTATCTATAATATAATCTATAATGCTGAGAGGTAGAGACAGGCAGATAGATGCTGGGAGATCACTCTAGCCAAAAGTGGTGAGTCACAGGTTCAGTTCAAAACTTTGTCTCAAAAAACTAATGTGAAAAATGATCAAGGAAGACATTCTGCCACTCACATTACACACACCTACACATTTAGATAGTCAACTGTACCCACACATGCATGTGCTTAAAACACACACACACACACACATACACACACTCATGCACGCATGCACGCACACGTGCACACACACACACACACACCATACCTATGTGCAAGTGTGTTTACAGTTCTAGCCTACTTAGTATATGGTCCTCTCTGACCATGAGAACTGGATCATTTTTGCCTCAAGTCCCTTTAGTAACTCCCATTGTACCATAGCACACACCCAGTGTGTGCTCAATGAAGAGTTGTCAATTGAGTGGAACAAAGGTAATTAACCAAGTAACTGAGGTATGCTATACATACTCTACTCAAGTGTAGGGGCTTCTCATCCTGATCTTTCTATGTGGCCTTTCCTACCTGAGCCAATACCAAGTATTCATATAGAAAGACTGTCACACACTGCTTGCTTCTAGTGAGGTCATGGGACTAGTCTTCGCAGTAGAATGTGGATGTATATGTTGGGCACTAGTTCCAGGCCTTGCTCTACCACTAGATTTCTCCTGTTCTCTTCCCTCTAAACATGGACCTTTCAGCAGGAAATCCTATGGTTCTGAGGACTAACATGCCTGGGCCTCTGACTAAGCCCATGAAGCCAGCACACTTCCCAGTGCTTTCAACTGACTGCATTGGATAAGCCATGGATGGGTGAGTTGAAATTTCAGGGTTATTCCAGAAGCCACTAATGCTTGTTCTGATTAATAATGTCCTTGATGTGAAATTCTTAGGAAAGCCTGTCTGCCTTACATAGGCCCCTATTTTTGAGTGAAGCTTGCTAGACCCCAAACCAGAGTAGCAGGTGTGACCATTCTGTAGATGTCAATCACTTTCACATGACTCCACAAGGTAATCAGAGCCTGACTTTAGGAAGAGACCTAATGGAGGATTTACCAAATTTCTCTCTAGCAGCATAAGGATTTCCCAGATGAAACAACTACAATAGCAACAGAGAAACAAGAAAACCCATGAAAGCATTTCCCCTTGCTCACTACTCTGTCCATCTTTCTATATGAAGCCCTTTTCTTTCCCAACTGTTTATGATGCTGGAAAAATTCTCTATGGCTTCCCTGGATGGCTCCAATATCTAAAGATGTCCCTCACCTCTGGATTTATTACTGGGCTTTTCTGAGTGGGGTCAAAGGGCATCCCAAGCCCCATATTCTGAGCCTCCTCCTTCCCTTATGTGCTCCATAACTCTCCTTTGCCACTTATTGACATTTTAGACACTTGATCTATGACTGCCTTTCCTTCCCTCCCCCCTGTGTCCATGCCTTGGTTTCTAGGGACAGCAGGAATATATTATTTCAATAGTTAGGACCAGGTCCACTTATTTAGGCTCTGTGAGTGAATTACCAGTGATTTTTTTTTTTTTGGCATAGGTTCACATTTAAGACTTGAGGATTCAGCATACGATTAAACACATTCTTAGTGTTCTTGACCTAGTAACTTAAGAGTGGGATAAAGAATGAAGCTCTTCATTACATCTCTCTAATACTTGGCTTTGTGTGCATCCTCTCCCTGGTCCTGGAAGGTAGGTACCACCTCTATGCCATGAGAAACATGATTTATCAGATGCTGGATGGGGTAGGAAGTAGGGCCAGACATTTTGGCTTCTGTCTCTTCTCTTTATCTGCTAAGGGCTGCCAAGACTAGCATCCATGTCAGCATAAATTAGAAAATTCCTTGAGATGAAAACTGGATCCAGGAGTTGTCACTTTCTTAGAAAATCATTTGGCCTCACTGCAATGAGTGTCTGCAAACCCACACTCCTTGTCAACTCTGGCCCTGCTCACCAGAGGTCACAGCCTGGGTCAGTTATGTTCTGGACCAGAAGGGGCTGCTATGAATTCATAGGCTTTGAAGATCTGGTTTCTTTATTCTTCTTCAAAATCAACCTTTAATTCTGCAAAATGACTTAGAATATTGACTTTAAAAATCATCGGCTCCTGGGCTTTGGGGAGTCCTGATGATATTGGGAACAATAGGTTAGCTCTGCAGTTGCTCAACTCTGATCTTTGGAGGGTGCCTGTCCATGATGGATTTTCTATTGCTTCAGGGTAAAGAAGAAAATAGGGACAAGAGTCAGCTTTCTTAATAAAGCTATTTGTGTTCAATTGAAAGGTCTGCCTTTATCTCAAGCTCATATATATTTTATATATTTTTTGATGTTAAAATGATAGAACAGATTTTTTCCTTGCTCAATTCTTAATTGGTAAAATCAGAAGATAAAATACCTCTCGCTATGTAAAGAAGATTTGCATATATACAAGCATACACTTAAAACTGCTTCATACAATCTGAAATTGGAACCCAGTGGTTTAGCAGATTTTTTTTTTGTAGTGACCTCTGTTCTTTGCACAATGGAGTTTCCTTTTGATATGTTATCAGTCTTGGGCAATCTGTTTTAACTTTATCTGAGCAAAATAAAAACATTATCTTTACCTTCATATCAATCAATTCTCGTGTGGAAGAGATTTTTTTCCTTCTGGCTATAGGGACTTAATTCTCTCTCTCTCTCTCTCTCTCTCTCTCTCTCTCTCTCTCTCTCTCTCTCTTTCTCTCTCTCTCTCTCCTCTACTACACATTTTAGGAAACTAGAGCTGATTTTATAAGAATTGGCCACAGGAAGTGACTTAGTCTAGTTTCGGCGTTGACACATAGAAATAGATACATTTGCTTGTTGTCAGCTAAAATGGACATCAGATCAATTTATTTTCATGTTTAATGCAGTATTTTAGGGAAAAAACTATATGAGACAAAAAAGCAAGGTTTATAATTCTATATTCTCAGATACCCCTTATTAATGAATAAAATCAGGTATGTCATAAATAAATTACACTTATTTCTAATTTTTAAACACTTTTGCTTTAACCAAAGACTCAGGGGGTGGATGGCATTTCACTGCTTGGCTCACTGTGGTTCTTAAACATTTTAATGGTAACTCTGAGCGGGAGCGCCAGCTCCTGCATGCTTCCCACTTCCTGTCAGCTTACCCCAGCTAGCGTGCACTTCTTTAGAGCCCACCATGGTCTTCCTCTGACACTCAGGAACAATCGGGAACATTTTGGTCTTTATTTATTGGAGCTGCATAATCTAATTATCTCTCATTAGTACACACCTGATTATTTCATTTATCTTTGTAAACGTGACAACAAAAGGCTCACTTTAATTAAGCAGATCAGCCATTAGCTCTTGTTTTATAGGAGTTTTAAACATCCCTGTCCTAATAGCACAGGGCATGATTATAATCAGACTCCCAGTACAGAACAGTGCAGAGGACAGTTTGATTTAGAACTTCATTTAGGTGGATGTTATGTAGGCAGAGTGACTCTCCAACAACAGAGCTGCAAAGTGGACTGGCCAAGGCCAGGGTGGATGTGAGAGGACCAGGCCAGGACCTTCTCACCTTCATTACCATAAAGACAGTGACTTCATTGCTTTAAAAGTTATTCATTCATAACAGTAGTTGTTATTATCTATCAATCACCTACTATATGATAGGCCTTGCTTGTTACTGCAACTATGTTAGTCTTTTGATAGTTGTTTGGAATAGCAGTGTCAACACAAAAATCACAGCTCTCATCTTAGACTGAATCAGAGACAGTTTATTCTTCAGCCATTTGAGTGACCCAGGAACACAGATTTAGGTTAGTTCAAATTCCATATTCCAACATGCAAGCAGTTTCATGAAGGTTTTTTGTTTGTTTGTTTTAGGTCTATAGAACAGAGAAAATAGTAACTGAAGACATGTTTAATATGCTTTGGTGGGTATATCAGATAGAAAGGTACATCAGAATGGGGGAAGCTTTTCTATAGGCTCAAATGCCATCTGGTGACACACTCGGCTTTTGGATTGGTAGAAGCTGGTTGCCTGCTAAATTAGCAGATTCTTGAAGACATTTTGTCTGTTGTCACAAGATGTTAGTTCTGACTCATGAGGGCAAGGAATGGCTTGTTCCTGAGGCCCAGAACTTAGCATTCAAGAAGGGAATTAGTTTTTGGACCTGCCACACTCCCATCTCTCCACAGTGCCCAAATCATCAGCCAATCAGACTCTGCAGGTACAGATTCCTTTCAGGAGTTTTCATTCACAGATGTTATTGTCTTGTTCCCATTTTATGGATGAGTCAACTGAGGGTTAGAGGTTAAGCTACTTGTCCATGCATACATAGCTCAACAGTAGAGCTTTTATTTGATTTTACTACCTTGCATGTTGGTTTCTCTCTGTATTAGTCAGGATTCTCTAGAAAAATAGAATTTATGGAACATCTCTATATAAGGGAAATCATTGGAATGGTTTACAATCTTCAGTCCAACTAGCCCAGCAACAGGCAGCTGTGAATGAGAAGTCCAAGAATCTCGTAGTTGCTGAGTCTCATAAGGCTAGGTGTTTCAGCCGGTCTTCTGTATAAGCTGGAATCCTGAAGAAACAGGTTCCAACTGATGTGCTGGCAAGTAAGGGCAAGCAGGCAGAGAAGAAGAAGGCCTCCGTCCATTGTTCTTATATAGGCCTCCAGCAGAAGGTCTGGCCCAGATTAAATGTGTGCACTACCACGGCTGGACCTAAGCTGTTCTTGGAACTTGCTCTGTCCCAGGTTGGCCTTGAACTCAAGAGATCCACTTGCCTCTGTCTCCTGGGATTAAGAGAGTGTACCACCTTGCCTAGCCCTAAACTTTTCCTGGACACTATGCCTCAAGATCCAGATCAAAAGCCTGTGTCTTCCAGCCTCAAGATCTGGATCACAGCTATGTCCTCCATTTCTGGATTGTAGTTCATTCCAGATATAGTCAAGTTGACAACTGGGAATAGCATGTGTAATAATTACAGAAGAAGAAATCATGAATTTAAGGGACAGTTATGAGGGGAATGCAGAAGGAGTTGGAGAGGGAGAGAAGGGGGGAAATGACATAAAGACAATGTTCTTAGGTGAAAAAAAAATAAAAACAGAAAGGCTGGACCTAGTTGCTCCCTGCCCCCACACACATGCAGCAGATATACAGAAGCTTGGACTTCATGCAGGTCCCCCAACAACTGTAGTGGGCTTGTCCCTGACTCTGTTGCCTGCCTGTGGATCCTGTTCCCCTAATGGGGCTGCCTTGTCTGGTCTCAGTGGGAGAGGATGTGCCTAGTCATTCATGACTTGATATGCCAGGGTAGGGTAGTAATAGGGTAGGGTAATTCTCAGAGGAAGAGGAGATGGAGGATGGGAGGAGGAGCTATATGAGGGGGGGACTGGAAGGGGAGGAGGCAGATATTGGGATTTAAAATGAATAAATAAATAAATAAATAAATAAACACCCTAAAGTATTTAGAAAGCTAAACTGTGATGTCCACAAAAATGGTTAAGTAGTATATATTTCTATGTGTTGAGAACAAAACCTCTCAGACCAGAAGACCAGTGCAGTAGAGCTCAGCCTGCCTGCTGTGTGACTGAGGAAGCAGACGGGCGGTGTGAAAGGCAGTTCTGTTGAGGCTGGACAAGGGGTGTCATTAAACTGAAGCTATGCATGGCTAATCTGCTCTAGGAAGTAGGTGAGTCTCTTTTGCACATTTTATTACATATTGCATATTTATTTATTGCATATTTTATTATGCAAAAACAGAGACATGTTTTTGTGTGTGTGTGTGTGTGTGTGTGTGTGTGTGTGTGTGTTCATGTTTCTCCTGTGGGCATACACATGTGTGGAGACTAGAGATCAACCTCCTTAAATTGCTGTCCTCCTTGTATTTTGAGACATGGTCTCTCACTGGCTTAGAACTTGACAAGTAGGCAACTCTGGCTGCCTAGGGATGCCTAGAGATGCTTCTGTCTTTACCTACCCAGTAGTGGGGCTAACAAGATTGCACTACCATGCTCAGCTTTTCCATGTGAGTCCTGGGAACCAATTCAGGGGTAAAGGTTTTAAGTAGCTAGAGGACGCCTGTCCCAAACTTGAGGTGATATTCATTGTGGTGATGCAAGGATGACTTCATGGTGGATGGACGACATTTATTAGCACATTGGTTTCTCTCAAAACTCAAACTCTCTTTTCCACATCCAAGCAGCTATGTGGTTTCATCTATGCTTTGAGACTGGTCTCCAGTGACCATGGAACTGACACTTTAAAAATGCCTCTGGCTTCTCCCAGTTGCTTTTGTTCATGTGGCTAGGTCTCCTCTGCCCATTAGCTTCTCAGCTTAATTGGTTTTGGCATTGAGGCTTTTTGTAAAGCCAGTTACTCTCTCTATCTTGCTTAAGCAATCATATTCCATTTGATATTTTCTGACCTTCCTCCTGGGCAGAGGAATAATAGAGTATTTCACACAAGGATGAATTGTGATGTCGGAGGTGAATGTGTTGGGAGCTCATAAATCAACAGGGATCCCCAGGGACCACCCAGGGCCTCCTGGCCTTGGTCAGTGCTCTTTAGACCTCTTTATGCTAATAAAACAGAGATTTCCCTCAGAAGGGCTCCACCTTTGCAAATGACACTCATAATCAGCTTGCAGCCCCACTATAGTGGAAGGTTGTTTACCTGCTGGTGAGAGGTGATTTAGCCAGTGTAAAGGGGCTAATGGTCCATCTCTTAGAGATTTAAGAAGGAGGATTTTGTTCACATAAACTGCATAGGCTGTGGAAGGCCCTGGAAAGAGGCAAGGACAGGAAATCTGTTTTCAACATATTCTTTCTGAAATAGGTGGGGAAGGATACTTGGAGTCATTTATTGCCAGACTTTTATATGAATTACTACATTTCTGTGAAAGAACTTTTTGGCCATCCATTTGAGTACCTTGCTAAATTGGAAATGGGACAATTTAAAAAAAAAAACATCAAATAGATTTCTGTGATTTTACTGCCCTAGTAATTAAGACATAAGGATGCATGCTACCGGGGGTGGGGGGGGGGGCACAGTCATTTAAGATGTGCTTGGTTTACTCCATGTAGGGTTAAAGTCAATAGTTCATTGCAAGGTTTGGAGATAGAGAGTGAGGGAGGAGTCAAGTGATCTCAGAGAGCTTTAAGAAGAACGAGGAAGAGAGGAGTCTGACTAGACTCCCAGAGTAGTGCATCTCAGTTTTTATCAGAGAAGTGACTTCTTGCAGTAGAGGGTAGCTAACACACAGAACTTCAACTGGTCAGCATATGGAGAATCAGCAATTGTGGAGGGCTCTTCCCTAACTGGGATGTACGTATCACTCACCTCCATCCAAGGCTCAGAGAACTTTGTGGAAGAGGTGAGCAGAAAGATTATAAGAGCCAAAGGCAGAAAATGACATGAAGGTAACTGTTTGCTTTTGTTTGTTTGCTTGCTTGCTTTTGTTTTTTTGTTTTGACAATTACAGCCAAAAACTTGCAGCAATTGTTACAACGTGCACAAGCTCCAGCCAGGCAAAAATCTCTGCATGTGGGGGAGGTAGATATTAATCCCTCAAAGTAGCTGAAGAACTATTGCCATTTGATACCTTCCAGGAGAGAGGAGTTAAATTTCTTTAAATATGTGTCTCCTAATAGGTTGATCTCATTTCAGGACAGTTGGTGAATATAATAATTGTATGAAATTCTCCAAGAAGTAATAAAAATGTTATCTAAGAAGGATGATACACATTCAATGCAGCAAAGAATTATGAAGCTATGAAGACAACCAAAGTCACATAAGAGCTAAGGAAATGTATTGATACGGACATGGAATTCAACATTATCTGTTAGAAGTATGTGAAGTAAACAGGTATGTGCCGACTTCGAGGCAGAGTTAAGGTGCAAACATGCAAACACTTGGGGAAATGTGGGTATGCAGATCTGAAGTGTGCCAGGGGCCATCTGGGACCAGTAGATCTTCATATGTCTTGCTTTACTGCTAATCAAACGATTATGCTTTTTTAGCTGGACCATCTTGACCGATTTCATTCCAATGGTAGGATTTTTGTGAAGCACAGTAGTCACAGATGGATACAACATCTCAGTGTACTTCAAGCTCAGAGAAGGAAGTGTCTCCTGCTGGGTCTTATGAAATGCTATGGAAGGAAGAGAACTCACACATGGTTCTCATGTTGAGTGGACTCTGACAGAGGAAATAGAGCTGGAGACACTACACAAGTGATGAAGATTAAGGCAGATAGCCTGGGTTAGGACCTGCTGACGGTACAGATGTGTTGAGCTGACAGCGTACTAGATACTGCAGGAGCCTGGGTGTGACAGAACAGGAGAGGCTGGGAAACAAATTGGGAGTGTGTTCTGGATAGCTTTAAATGTTTTCCCAAGTTCTGTATAGTCCTCCTGCGGTTCTTTTCTGCTTTCAGAAAGTCTGTACCAAATCTCAAAATATAAATTGCCAAGCATCCTTGTCCCTTAATGTTGTGATTTGAACTCAGAATGTCCCCACGGACTTAGTGTTTGAACACTTGGTCCCCCAGCTGATGATGCTGTTAGAGGGGACTGTGAGGCCTGTTGGTCTTCTCCAACTTGTGGCCTGAGAGAGTGATAGATGAGGCCCAGTACAAAGTAGTATATCTACTTTAAACACAAAATGTTTGTTTTATTTGGTTCTAGAGTATGGCTTGCAGATGTCAGTCTTGGGTTGCAATGTCAAAAAGTCAGGCACACCTCTAGGATATGGGGCCTTATTGTAGAAAAGGTCACTGAGGAATGAAACCAACTCATGAGCTACCTCCTGCTCCTGGTGCAACTGTGTCTTTCCTACCACAACAGAATACACCCTTCCAAACTGAGAGCCAAGACAAGTCCTCTCTCCCTTAAGTTGTTTCCCTCAGATTTTTTGTCACTATAATAAGAACAGTAACTCACATGATTATGAAGCTAGACTTACCAGTGTGTCTGCCCTGTCTCTAGGCAATGGACTTTTGGAAATTGAATGGTCAGTGACCACTTCTTCAGCAGATAAGGGAATCGAAAGAATTCCTTTTTCAGGAGAGTTCAAGATCTAGGTTAGGAAAGGAACACAGATGTTTGTAGTTTTAACTGGATGACAGTGATATTTTGGGAAAATTCTTATCCTGATTCTTATCTTGCTTTCTGAGTAGAAGGCAGGGCTTTCTATTCCAGTGATCTGCAGAATTCCTTCCTTCAGTTCTGTGGATGAACCATCTGCTGGAGATGTCTGTTTCTTCCAGTCCAAACTCACCACTGGCTGCCCAGTTCAAATTCCATCATTTTCTAGTTTGTTTGCTGTACTCTATGCACTTTTTTTTTTGCCTGTAACAGAGTTTTGTCTCATCTTGTCCTTTATTTTGAGAAGAATAGTCTTCATGGGCCACACCCTTTTCAGGTAAAGTCAGAAACATCAAGTTTAGCATGCAGGTCACATAATTTATGTGCACGTTTTATCTATCTAATACTGGTGTACACCCTTGATTTCAAGTAATCTACCAGTTTATTAACACATTTAATTAGTCGAATGCTGAGCCTCCTACAGTGATTAATAGATATTTTGGAGGGAATGGATACAGGCTATGCACATGCCTTCTCAGTAGCTTCTTAGCCTTGAGCTCCCTTCATACCAAAGCCTGTCTAATCTTCTCTGATGCTCTTTGGATCTTTCCCTCTTTCTCACGTCCCTCTGTTGCCTGACATTCACAGTGCTGTGTTCCTGGATTCCAGCTGGGGAGGCCCTACATTGGAAGGGGAGAGGAAGCCTGAGCTCTGCCCTGTGCCCCTTTCTGTCCCTGACACAGCCTTCTGCAGACTCTGGCTATTCTCTTCTCTTCTGTTGAGAGTTCTTATTAGTCTTTGTAAACAAACTTTCCTACAGTGATTTTAGGTTGAGTGTGTCATCAGTGTTCTGGGCTTCTCTTAGGTCACACTTTGGTCATGGTCATGGCTTTTCCCATTATCTGTTTTAGTTACCTCTTTTTCAAAAGTGACTTTCTTTTTGGTATGGAAGTTACTCTACATTGGTATTTTAATGACTGACAGCCTAAAGCATGCTCTTCCAGAGACTTAGTACTGTTGTCTAAGTACCTAGTTCGTGTTTCACATGTTCTACTTTGATGTATTCTTAAAATTTTTTTCTTATACTTTTATCATTTACATAGGCAATAACTAAAAAAATAAGAGTTATGTTTATTTATTGTGGGCCACATGATATTTTGATAGTTGCCTCAAACCTCAGGGTGACTAAACCAACCTCATTAAAGCATTTATTAAATGACACCTCTGTCCTTTTTTTTATTATTACTTTTTTTGATAAAAACATTTAAAATCTGTAGTTACTCACTGTATTTAACTTCATTATATTTAACATGTTTCTTCCCAGATGCCTTTTCAATCAGAGCCCTTTGGTTGATGCCAATCAATACCTTAAGAAACACAGGAAGAGAATATGAGTATTAAATAGGAAAATAAATTATGCATAAAATATCCTCCAAACAGAATTTTCCTTTTAGGCTACATGGATTTATGTTATCCTAAACTTTATGTCTCTTACATCATTCAAACCACTCTCCTTTGGCAGGAGGCAGGAGGCAGTGAATTATCTATTTGGCTAAATCTAACTGCCCAAATTCACTGGAAAAGGGCCAGCCCTGGACTTGACTCTGTTCTGTGTAGACCTGTCTCCAGTCTAATAACTCCTGAGTTGCAGAGTGATTTAGAGGGAGATTAAGTTTCTTCTTAGCCCATGACTTGGTGTTTCAACCTTGACCTAGTAAACTTGCCCTTTTCCAAGAGGAATCGGTAATGAAATCAGGGCCATCACTCAATCGCATCTCCTTCAAAAGGCCAAGGGAAAAAAAATAAATGGGAGAGTTTCTACAAGAGAAATTCCATTGTCGTACTTCCAGCTACAGCAAGCCAAGGAATTAAACCATTTAAAAAAACATGAAGAAGGTGGGGGCTTCTTCAGAAGAAGGGCATGAGAGACCCAGCTGTAAAAGGTGCATTGCTGACTTTGGTGTCTCATAAAGCATGTGCTAGGCCCGAGAACATGCTCGCTAGTTAAGACATCTGCGTTTGTTTGTTATGGATAAAGATAGAGGGTTAAAGTTTTGCTACCCCAGGGTTATTCAGAAAAGGAGACTATGCCAAGTGAGTATTCGATCACTGTACACACCTGGTAATTCTGTTTGTCTGTTGTTTATTTATTTATTTAGACAGGGTCTCATATAGGTCTCTTTGGCCTTATATTCATCATATAGCTGAGAGTGTCCTGGAACTCCTGATCCTCCTGCCTCTGTCTTTGCAGCTTTAGGAGTACAAGCATGTACATCCGTGCTTGGGTTATAAGATATTGGGATCAAACACAGGCTTCATGCTCTCAATGCAAGTGGTCTACTCACAGCTCCATCCCAGGCTCACCTAGTTGTCCTTTCAGATACAAAAAACACATCCTCAAAAGGCTATAAGGCAGATTCCCCATGTTAGCTCACTTAATGTGATGGTGTACTCACTGTGTTCGTAACCAGTACTGATAAAATGATGCCTATTGATATCCCTAAAGAGTGGATACTAATAACATGGTATTCATTTCTTCTTTATCATTAATGACTAGTAGCAGTCCAAGAGAACCAGGCACGTTAGTAAGCATATGTTCACCCTGATACTCGCACACACAAGTACTCCAGAAACACAGTGCAGCTAATAAACTGTTCAAAAGGGATGGGAGGCAATCATAGAGCAGACTCCAGCTCTCCACTGTGAGGGAGGTCTAAATTCCACAGCTACCTGAAGCCAATGGAGTGCTTGACTATACAGATAGATGTCTCCTGTTTTTCTGTGAAACAGCAAACACCTTAACAGCTCATAGTTTCCAGAGAGTGTTAGTTAATCGGTCCAATAGACTCCTAACTCCCCTCCTACCTCACACAGTGGAGCCAGTGAACAGATAAAACGTGTCTTTAGCTACCACATACTCATTCCAGTGACTCTTTGGTTGATGGATGACTTTCTGATGATTTAAAACAATGCCAGCCTAGGGCCTAGTAATGGCTGTATGGTGCCTGAGATTTCTTGTTGTGCTTTGGGGCTCTTGCAGGGAGCAGGGGAGGAGGATGGACGGGAAGAGGGGAGGGAAAAGCTCTGCAGTACGAGGCCTGGCTCAGTCATTTTAAAAATCAATACTTGCTCTCCAAGCCTTAGATAATTTAGAGAACATAATTCAGAATTCTCCCTTTCAGCATGTACCTCCATCAAAGGGGTGTTTTCACCCAGACTCAGCACAATGCTTGTGTGACCCAGGAATGAACAGATGAGGTTTAAAAGAGAGAAAGAAAAAAACTGCATTTATTTTGTGCATCTTTCTCCAAGCATCTTCTGGTGTGTGTGTGTGTGTGTGTGTGTGTGTGTGTGTGTGTGTGCGTGCGCACTCATGCACACGTTTGTGTCTGTGTGCCTGTGTGCCTGTGTGTGTCCCTGTGTGTGTGACATTGTTTATGTGTCTATGTAAAACTGATAACCTAAATTATGTCGTCATACAGCCTTATTTCATAATTAAAGGTTTTTTGAGGGGGTAGATCCATTATAAAACCTTAGCCTAAGGGATGACAGCTTCATGTCATTTATTCCCAGCAGAACAGAGATAGGATACAAACATTCCAGCCCAAGGGCTGCCGAAGCTGCTCTTCACCTCATGCTGGGTGGTACCATCCTGTCATGGTGTGGCCAGCGATACATTCCTGTATTCCTCTGAACAGAACAAGAGGCTTCACTTGCTTAAAAACCAGAGCACTGACTGTTATTTAATCCTTTGCTGTCTCTTCACCAGGTTGCTCTAAAACAGAAGCCCCCAGTGGAAAACATCTTGGTCATTTAGGCACAAAGAGCCAAAGATTTCACAGCAATTTTCCAATACTAATTACATTTCATACAATCTATCATATGCACAGCTTGCAAAACCTTATTGATTTTAATGCATCCTCCTGCACTATGAACAGGTTATTTTATGACATGTTATGTTACAGGACCTCTATGAAAGACCTAGATCTTAAAATGTGGGCACAGATACACTCCCAATTATCCACAAGTGGATTATCCACTTGGTCTATTACCCACAATGCATTTTAAATTAAAGCTGCTGTCATTAGGTGACTCAGTAGCCCTAGGCCAAGTTGGATATGCATGCTTCTGTCCAGCTGGAAACGGGAACTCACTCTGCTTGCCTTTGCTAACACGCTTAGTCGGGACACCCTACTAGAATTATCATTCAAACAAAAGTGAGCTAGGCTTGGATATCATGTTTTGTTTTGATATCACCTACATTAACAATTCCTTCCCTTAGCAAGAAAAACGGAGATGGCAATGGCATAGGAAGTGCTTAGGAATGCATAGTGGATATGTAAAGAAACATATTTCTTAGTACTGACTGAAAATGAATGACAGAATATGATAGTCTGTAATGAACCCTCTTCTTTGATGTTTTTCTGTATTTTGTCCTTATAGCTGCTCCCTTCTTTCTGAGCAGCTCTGTGGAGAGAAAGAATGTGCGTTGTGGAAGCAGAAAGATTACAAAAATGTTTAATGTTCAAAACTCAACTTAATTACCTTGCCATTCATTTTCTAGAAAGGATGAGTTCTATATTATGGTTTTCATACACGAATATCAGCAAGTACCTAGGCATACCATTAACACCTGCACTGTGTGTGTATCATACATGTATGAAGACAAAATATCATCTGGAATAATAGCAGGAAAGACCTACTTCCAGAATTCATTAATTGTTTGATTGCTTCTACAGAGTCTCCAGCATGCATACTAAAACAAAAGTTTTTATCATGATTAAATATATATATTTGACAATTGCACTGTATTTTGTTTTTCAGTGAAGAACAAGGTACAACAAGGTACAACAAGGTACAAAGTTCTCACTGACTTAATATTTTTAATATTAATGAAGTCCTTAATGTAACAAGCATCTACTTAGACCTGGGAGGTCAGAGACTTTTGTGTTTTTGTGGCTTTCTGTATATGCTTCCATGAATACAGCTGAAGTGCCATGCTCTTAGGGATTCAGGCGATGTCTTCTCTGTCCATGGTCCTGACAGCCATCAAGTGCAGCTATCAAGGTAGGAGTATGACTTAGATGGTAGGTTGTGTATTTACGACATCATTGTTTTCAACATATCCTGGGCTACCTACTAATTTGACTTAAACTGCAAGTAGAAAAGTACTATGTGACATACAATGTTAGATAGAATTTAGAAATTCTATCTAAAAATTTAGTTATTTTAAAGCAAGCATACTTTATTCAAGACTCTTGTAAGCTAGTACTCACAGAACTCTTAGGCACCAGGCATTTCAAATATGCCCATGAGTTCCCTCAACTACACACAGGAACTGTACACTACCCACAAAAATCGCGAGGCATTTGTCTTTGCCTATGAGAATTTACCTTGACACCTTGAGTAATCCAACCAGAGACAATGCTTCCTTTTATATCAGTAATGAGAGACTCTCCTCACCTGAAACCTATCTTATGTTCACCCAGAAGTACAGAACCACTGAAATGAATGAATCACCAGGTCTTCCTGGTTGCTTGGATCTGGCAGCTTAAATACTTAAGTGCATAGCAACCGTAGTGAATAACATATCAAAACAAACATCTTGGAGTGCAGTGGGGTGAGGAGGGTGTGTGGGGTCAGTTGGCGAATGGAGGTTAATTTCTGCTCAGTCGGGTGAGGTGCAAATGCATCAACTTTGCTGGAAAATCGCTCCAATTGTGGCCGAATGGTCTAGTTTCCTGCAGGATACGAGCAGCCTATTATTTCACGTTTTAAAAGGCTTGTTCAAGTCTAACCATTTGGATGGGAATCAATACAGTGGAGGATAGGCACAAACATCGGAGAGCACACACACAATCACCAAGGCCAGATTTGTATGGCCATCGTCCCTCCAGAAACCCAGAAGGAGCAAAGCTCCTTTTGGTTCTCTGATACCAGAGCTCAGATGGTTCACTTCAGTCTTGTAGGACTCAGAGAGGACCGTCAACCAAGAGGTCAGTTCAAGGCAGCAGCTGGAATGTTCAGCCCTCTGAATACCTGAATTTTCTTTAAATTTGTCTTATTACTTTATTATTTATTGTGGGTCAGTGGGTGGATGGTAGCGTATGTGTGGAGGTTAGAGGATAACTGGCAGGATCTGGTTCTCTTCTTTCACCACGGGGTTTCCAGGAACCAAACTCAGGGTATCGGACTTGGTAGCAAATACACTTTCTCATTGAACCATCATGACAACCTGGTACCTATTTTAAAGTTGTAGCTGAAATGAATCATCCAAGAGAAAACAAAGCCATTTCTTGGTGAGACTGAGCCAGCCAGGATAAGTACATGGCAAAGGCAGCTGTTATCCATGCCTTCACAAGTGGTGTGGGACTACCTGCCAAGGCTCGTCAAATGTGTTACAGTGTTCTGCTTCTTCTGGTTAGTACATGGCATGGAAATGCAAATGAGTGAGGACAATTTTCTCACCGTGGCTTCCGAAAGGGACTTCTAGGCCCCATGTCTGTGCATTTACTTATAGCAAATCATCTTTAGTTTAGGGACATTTTTACTTACCATGGCAGACACAAAGATGGGAATCTTTTTTTGATGCCTATAAGAGTCCCAGTGTATTGCTGGGACTTCACTTGGTCAGGTGAGTACTGAATCACTTCAGTTAAAAAAGAGATTGATGTTAGGCAAATTTTCTTTAAACTATATGAGAGGCACCATGGTGATTTTTTAAAAAAATATGTTCGGGTTGTTCCAAAGAGCCAAGCATTTAGTGACAGCTAAAACTGTGATTATTTTGAGTTATGGTCTTGCCACATATTGCCCTTTTTCCATCTTATGTGTCAGAATCCCACCTGCATTTTCAGTGCCGTGACACCGCCAGAGGTGACAGTCCCCATCAGAGCTGATTAGAGAGCACTCTGTCCCCTTAGTTGGACAGTTTGGTGTGTTGTTGCATTTTGGTCCTGTAAGGTTGTGTGGATTTGCATGGCAAAGCCTTGTTACACAAATCTACCCTCTGGCTCATCTAAAAATGAATTAACATGCAATGGGATCTTTGTCCAGACCTACCAAGCATTTCATCCTCCAGTGAAAGCCCTGAAGAAAGGAGTCTAGAGAAGCCAAGTCTCAGGACAACTGCAAAAAGAAAGATCCTGGCCGTTTGACTTAAAACATACATGAACACACATACTCATAGTTAGTGATGGGAATGAAGACAGACAGGCCGTTGCTGGTAATTCTGCTGAAGACTCCTAGGGGCATCTTTGAGGGGAAGTCACTCACTTTTGAAAATTTAATCTAATTTTCTTTAGAAAGAAAAATTCCAAACAAAACTAGCCCATGAAGTATTTGCTTGTGTTCCAAGACTTCTGAGGTGGAGAGGTGACCAATAAGAAGGGCTGTTTATGTCAGAAGAAAAGCTGTAAAGTTTTGATAAATTCCAGAAGAAGTTGGGGAGCAGATAATAAGTTAATGGGAGGTAACTTATTAAATTTTTGGTGGATTATCTGAAAGGAGTATACAGGAGACAATCTGAGTAAAACTAGCATTTAAAAAAGTCTAGAGTTGCCAACACTTTGTTCCAGTGCATTTAAAAGCATTAATTTCACCAGAACTCACCTACAATAATTGTGTAAGTTAATTTAAGATTGTTTTTGAAGAACTGGACATCCTTAATTTCTTCTCTTGGAGAGGACTTTGCACTTTAGACAGCTCCATTACTTTTCCTTAAACAAATCAGTAGACATTATATTCCTGTAGGAAACATTTCGAATCATCTTTACTTTGTAACGTAAAAACAAGCCCTCAGTTGAGCTAGCCTCCCCCCACCTCCCCCAGTCTCTTCCTGGGCTTCATGTCTCCTAAACCACCTGCTAATCATAGCATTTGCTAATTTGAATCCTTTTTAGTCTCTTCTAGGGATGACAGTACCAGCTCCTTTGCAGTGACCATGTGGTCAGGCCCCCACCCAGGCTAGCAGACTGCCACTGTGTCTGTTGCAGGGGTCTGCATTGTTCTCCAGCCTCTGCTGTCCATGAACAATTCTTTCTTGCCTAATCCCAGGGGACTTGCTTCTTCCACAGTGGGGGTGGGGCAGGCTGCTTTGTGTGGAGCAAAATCTTCCCTGGAATTGTGCACACATGCAAACATACACAGAAGAGCCTAGTCTTTCTGGATGAGGGAGGCGGTGTGTTTATATGTGGGCATGTGCATATGTGCATGCTTGCGAGCACACACACATACACACACACTAATATACACACACACTCTTTAATATTAACAGTGACAACTAAACTGCTTGGTTTCAACACACACACACACACACACACACACACACACACACACACACTTTACTATTAGCAGTGACAACTAACCTGCTTGGTTTCATACATACATAACTGTTTTAAAAGCTTGGTCAGCAAGTATCTTAAAGCATTTTTTTCTTTCATACAATATATTCTGATTGTGTGTTTTCCTTCCCTCAACTCCTCCCAGATCCTTTCTGCTTCCCTCTCTATCCAATTTTGTTCTTTCTCCCTCTTAAAAACAAAACAAAACTGCCATATTATAACAAAAATGAATATCAAAGCAATCAAGAAAAAAGGACAAATAAGACAAAAATAATAAGCCCAAACAGAACAAAATGATACAAAAATCCATAAAAACATTCCACAGAGTTTGTTTTGTGTTGGGCATGAGGCTCAGCCTGGCCTGGAAGTGGTTGGAAAAAATTGCTTTTTCTATTGTAGGTCGGTATCAGTTGCAAATAGCTTCTTGGTTAGGGATGGGACCTGATGTCATTTTCCCTTCTCAGTGCTGCGACCCCATCTGGCTCAAACCTATGCAGGTCTTCTGTGTGGTCGGCAAGAATGTTCAACTCACGTAGTACTATCTCTCCATGTCAACCATTTGAGTTTCCCTTGCCTCGTTTGAAAATTGTAATTCTTTTCATCCCAGGCATGACAGTGTCTAAGACCTCACTTATCAGTTGTCTGGAGCCTGCTGTCCCCTGCACAGGACTCAGTAAGGGATTTTGGAGTGAAGCGAGACTGAGGAACGGTCTTCCTGACTCACAGTGATTGAAATTGAGGGACTGATTATTCTGCTTAGTAGCTATGCTTTGCTCGGGGGTTTCCCTCAGCTGAGGAGCAGATACAATGCCCCCGATTCCACTGGAGGACCTTTGGAATGGCATACAGTACTTCGCTGCTATGGATTTATCACGTCGCTGTGTTACAGGGCAAAGGAGAGCAGGGATAAAAGTGAGTCCTTGCAAACAGCCATTTCAATCAGGAGACAGTGGCAATCTCTAACCATTAAAGCTTACCATATGCCCTGAAAAGAGAGAGACATATTCGGGACTTTGAGAGCAGATTCAAAAACAAACCAATTTTCTAGGGAAGCAGAGAGGAAATTGTCCAGTAACATATTTTGAAAATATTTGTGTGGATCACTAAGCAGGAAGGTTTTGTAAACCCCTCTTTACAAATGTCGCGGCGTCTTTCCCTCAAAATGCTTAAGAAAATTGAACCCAAACACCCATCTGGTGTTAATTCACTGTTGTTTTCCTGGCAACAGCTACACTCACGCCGCTGAGCACGGCGAGAGCGCCCCCTAGGCGTGGCAGTGGAGCACTGCGGCAGGTGGATTTTCAGAAAGAGAACCCATGTTTCCTTAGATTTCTAAGTCCAATACAAAAACCCCAAAGCCGCAGATCTCTGGTTAACGACCGACTGACCGACACTGACTGACAAATGTTGCCTTTTGTTTAGGAATTTTCATATAGGCATCTCTGTGTGCCTTTCTTTATTTGGTCACCAGGAAACCTCTATGGACAATGACCCTGAAATCCAAAATTGACCCTAAATACTCTGGCTCCCAGGTAGCCTGGTGGTGCTTGGACTAACGGCTTAGTGTATGCTGGTTTGTCCTGTCTTTTAGAATTTGGGATTTTATTTTTCCCTCATTTATCTGGGAGCAAGAGTCCCACACATAATGTCTTCTTCATTAAGGTAATGGGTGGAGGGCTCTTTAGACTTCTGGCCAAAGCCTCCAGGGTGTACCTGTAATGGGTTACTGGACCTAGAGACTAAAGGCTTTAGTTTTCATCCTGACTGTCTTGCCCTCATTGCTGTGTGGCTCTGGGTGAATTACCCCACCTCTCTGAGCTTCAGACTTATTTCTGTATAAAAGAAAGAGAATCCATCCAGATATTATTGATGATTATGTCCAGTTATAAAGCATAGCTGGAACCTTAATATTGAAAACTGTTTTAAAGATTTCCAACTGGAAAATACAATGTTTCATAGTATTCTCAAAGGACTCAAATTACTCAAAAGATGATATGTTTAGGTGACCATGTATATCTATAAATTACAACTAGCAAAATGCAGACTTGACTTACCCTGGGTCATATTCACATCCAACCTTGATGATAATCACATGATTTTCCAGTTTTCTAAACTAAGTGATGTCCCATCAGTCCTGATGATCGCCTTCAGGCAGACATAAAGATCTGTGTGGCAGCTCTCCCTGACCCCTCAGCCAGCTAGTTGTCTAGTCACTGTGCCCAGGGTTACCGTGGGCAGCTTCTCTAGGCAGTGTTGGTTATAAGGAGGCCATAGGAAAGAGCTGCTCTCTCTCTCTCTCTCTCTCTCTCTCTCTCTCTCTCTCTCTCTCTCTCTCTCTCTGTGTGTGTGTGTGTGTGTGTCCTGTGTTCTCTCTCTCTCTCTGTGTGTCCTGCTCTCTCTCTTTCTCTCTCTGTGTGTGTCCTGTGTTCTCTCTGTGTCCTTCTCTCTCTCTCTCTCTCTCTCTCTGTGTGTGTGTGTGTGTTACTGATTTGAGTGTTAGAGTAGTGGGCTTTCAGGTTGTGGAAATGGCTCAATCAGCAGAATACTTGCTGCATAAAAAGATCTGAGTTCAGAACCACAGAAAGTGGTGATACACATTTGTAATTCCATCCTCTAGGAAATGGATGGTAGATCTGGTGCTGGTTTGCCAGTTTGGTTGAATAGTCACTGAGAGACTGCGCCTCAAAAATACAGGGAGGGGAAAAAAGGAAGATATCTAATGTTGACCTCTGCCCTCCACATGTAGGTATGTACACACACACACACACATCACACACACAGGGGAGAGAGAGAGAGAGAGAGAGAGAGAGAGAGAGAGAGAGAGAGGAGTTGCTATGCTAATAGCAGAACCCCAGAACCCCAGTTGTACTAGCTGTTTTTGTGTGTCAACTTGACACAAGCTGGAGTTATCACAGAGAAAGGAGACTCCCTTGAGGAAATGCCTCCATTACAGATCCAACTGTAAGGCATTTTCTCAATTAGTGATCAAGGGTGGGAGGGCCCTTGTGCTGGTGCCATCCCTGGACTGGTAGTCTTGGGTTCTATAAGAAAGCAAGCTGAGCAAGCCAGGGGAAGCAAGCCAGTAAGTAACATCCCTCCATGGCCTCTGCATCAGCTCCTGCTTCCTGACCTGCTTGAGTTCCAGTCCTGACTTCCTTTGGTGATGAACAGCAATGTGGAAGTGTAAGCTGAATGAACCCTTTCCTCCCCAACTTTCTTCTTGGAAAGAATTCTTGTGCAGGAATAGAAACCCTGACCAAGACATCAATGCATGCAATAGGATCACGCTCGCCTTTGGAAAAGACTCAGAGCTGTTCCCCTTGACCCCTTGTCAGGTGGTACCGGTCTCTGTCCTGATAACTGATCAAATGCCTCTCGGTAATAAAACTTGGCCCTACCCTCTTCAGCCTCCATGCCTTTGCCCAACATGCCCCATTTCCCTGAAAACCTTCTTTGAACTTGTGCAGCTGGTGAGAGTTTAAACAAAGCTTTGTGCTAACCAGGGGTTTCTCTGAAACTGCAATATTCTTGTTGTGTAATTGGCACCAGTATCTGACATGTTCCAAGGTAGCTGGCTTCACAGCTGTTTACATATTAAAGTGCTGTGTTTCCACTGACTACTACTGTCCCAGCAACTCAGTGATTAAAACTTAAACCACAGGGGAAGGACCAGAAGAATTCTTGGTATCAGAGAGAATGGGTATGAATGTCAGTGCTTTCATTTTTTTTTGAAGCTTTGTTAAGTCTCTGAATGTCATGTAGCAAATGTTCAGCTTGGTCTTCATGCTGGTCCCCCAACAATTGGAGTGGGGGCTGTCCCTGACTCTGTTGCCTGCCTGTGGATCCTGTTCTCCTAACTGGGCTGCCTTGTCTTGCTTCAGTGGAAGAGGCTGTGCCTAGCCCTGCAGTGACTTAGTGTGTGGGGCTGGAGGGCAGTGTTATTACCCAGGAGGACCTCCCCCTTGTCAGAGGAGACGTGTATGGGGATGAGGAGAGGGACTATGTGAGGGGGAGGGACTCAAAAGAAGAGGACTTTGATTGAGATGTAAAGTGAATAAATAAACTCATGGGGGGGGGGTGTCTCTGAACGTCAAGGTCTGTCTGCAGATAGTGGCAGTGTGAACACTGTATTCTTTATATTTCTTCATTATATGATATGGCAGAGCCTAATGCTGACGCCTCAGTAAATCATCAGTTTTGAGGTTGATGGTGGTAACTTCCTATGCTTGTTATAGCAAACTGTCACAGATTGTGTGGCTTACAATACGTTTTCACAGTACCAGAGAGGAGACCAGAAGTCTAAAGTTAAAGTTTCTTCAGGTGTGGTTCCTTCTATGGACCTGAAGTTCATGGACTTATAGAAGGAACCATAGAAGAAAAGACCCCATAGCGCTCTCCTAGGTTCTGGGAGTCACTGATAACGCTCTGCATTCTTAAACCTGTAGATTGCTTCTTCTCTTCTAGTTTCCTTCTGTTTCTGGGATTAAACATTCTGAACTAAAGTGACTTAGGGAGGAAACAATTCATTTGGCTTATACTTCCAGTTTAAGTTCCTCACTGAGGAAATTCAGTGCTGAAATTCAAAGTAGGAGCTTGAAGTAGCAACTATGGAGGAAAACTGCTCTCTCCCTTACTCACTAGCTTGCTCTGAGACTCATGGTTACTTAGTTTCCTTATACATTCCAGGATCACCTGCCTAGGAATGGTGTCACCCTCAGTGGACTGGGCATACTTACATGAATCATGAATCAAGATAGTTTCTCATAGGAACATCCGTAGCCCAATTTTATGTAGGCAATTGCTCCAGTGAAGCTTCATCTCTCAGATGATTGTAGGCTTTGTTAAATTGACAATTTAACAAAGCCTACAATCATCTGAGGGGACACCATTACATGCTAAAACATGTAGTTATCCTCTCTAATCTTTTCATCTATCCATGTGTGGCAGTCTATTTTTTATGTCTCTGTGTCCTACTATTCTCCTTCTCCTCCTCCTCCTCCTCTTCCTCCTCTTCCTCTTCCTCCTCCTCCTCCAACTCCTCCTCCTCTTCCTCCTCTTCCTCCTC
>JANHMN010000007.1:81931505-81943679 GCA_030674055.1 Rhabdomys pumilio
TCTTCTCTTCTCTTCTCTTCTCTTCTCTTCTCTTCTCTTCTCTTCTCCTCTCCTCTCTTTTCTTTTCTTTTCTTTTTTTTGTCCTACAGTCTCACCTTCTCCTAGCCAACACAAGTATACACATACATGCAACAAAGTCTGCCTCATTGGAAGACGGGTACACTGTAGACACTGTTCTGCATAACTCTGAGCTCTCACACTTAGCTGATGAGCTATTGATAGTGGTTGGCTAGTTAGGGAGGGAAAACTAGTTTTCTTTAAATGTGTGGTCCCTGGATCTCCCAAGCAAGGAGAAATAGATTATAGTGATGTGGAGAGAAGGGGAAACTAGAATAAGAAGATTCAAAGGGAGATGGGAGAGCAGGGTAAAGGCGGGACTGTGGGGGGGGTGGGGACACATAGCACTAAGGGTCTTTTGAACACTGTAAGGAAACTTACTACTGTAGAGGGTTCCTAAAACATATATACCCATGAATGGAATTTAAAAGCAGTTATCATATAATAGGAGAGATAATGCCACAATTAAACATCTTATGCCATCAAGGAAAACTAGTATCAGGAATGGGTTTCATCTTGTTGAATCATTGGCCAAAAGGGTTCTATGGATTCCCCAAACATCACATGCCATTACCAAGGCTGCCAGTTATTCTCCACAACCTTATGGTAAGCTACTATTACTGACGATGACACTTATGTAATTGATCATGAAGAGGTTGAATAGGTTTCCAACTAGAAGCTTCACCCCTACTGTATCAGAGAATTTTTAGGGGATGGGTTTCTATACCTCTCTTTTCTGTTTAGATTCCAAATGAAAGGGACAAATACCTGATATTTTATTTACAAGCTCCTGGCATTGTGCTGAGAAAGTTCTGAAGTTCTTCTAACCCAGTTAAGAAATTAATAATCAGATAAACGACAACTGTGTCTTGCTCAGCTACATTTGTATCCTCAGGGCAAAATTCTTTTGGCCAAGTGCTCATGATCCATCTTGCCTCATGGCAACCTTCTTCTTCTAGCTCCTCTCTCCTTCACATCATGGGCCTTACTTGAGGTCCTCTACTTGATCTCCAGTTCTGTCTTCCTCTCTCTCCTACTCAGTCCTAGTCTAGCTTTTTAGTAACCAATCATGGACTATTGGGGAAAATTCTTTATAGAACATTGGTTAAAATAGTGCCCAAAGATCAAGTTTTAGTATGGACAGGGTCACTCAGCTTCTGATAGTCAGTGCGCAAGACTAACCCCAACAGTACTGACAAACATTCATGGTGCTTGAAGCTACTCTGTACACTCTGCGCTTCACTCTGCAATCTGCATTCTGTGCTCTGAACTGGAGGAGAAAGGTAATATCAATACCACCGATCTACACGCCCTACGACCTACAACAGCTACCTGCCTACAGTAAATACTGGTACAATCGTGTAATAAATGTTATGGGAGTAACCAACCACTTTTTGATTGTATTTGAGGCACACTCCATGGAATCAAATGGAAGCTGACACCACTAAAGTGGCCAAGAATCTGAGACTAGATAGAATGAACAGGGGCCTATGGGAAAATGTAATACTATTATTAGGCTAAAGGAACATAGCAATTAGTTGACTCCTAATACCCTGTTACTATGACCTTAGATCAGAGCCTTGCTCAACTCTCATCAGAGAAACTTCTTTTCACAGTAGACAGTAATTAACATGGAGATCCACAACTATACACATGCAGAGTATGAAAGACTTTAGAACACTGAGTCCTAAATTGGATGACTTCATTAGACCCTTCTTTTACAAGGCTCAGGGATCTGTGTGGAGAGGAAGGAAGGTGGGAAGATTGTATGAGACAGAGGTGGTGGTGGATGACTCCAAGAAAACACTGCCTTCCAAACACAACAGGACTGATAAACAGAGATAGACTGATAAATCATAGAGACTGTGGTACCACCCATCAGACCTGCACATGTTCAAGCCAGATGGGGTTCTAGCACCGAGAAGGGAAAGTGGACATGGAGTCCTACCCCTAACCAAGAAACTACTTGTAATTGGTATGTGCTGGTAAAGATAAGATCAATTTCCTCCAATGGAGTGTCACTGGGTATACTCAACTAGGACAGGGCCTGTTCCCAGAAGTAGTTAGCCAATACAAAATGAATTCTTCATTTCATCTATCTGCCTCTATCTATCTATCTATCTATCTATCTATCTATCTATCTATCTATCTATCTATCTTCTATCTTTGGTGTGGGCTTTAGTTTTGTTCTAGCATTTTTTTGTCTTATTAACCAATAATTTTGTTTTAATTATTAATTGATTGATATTGCTATTAACCAATAGTTTTGTGTGTATTTTTGTTTTGATTTTGATTTTTTGTTTTTAGAAAGAGAGAACATGAAGCTGGGTGGGTAAGGAGGTGAGTTTGAAAGTACTGGGAGGAGTTGGGAGAAGAGAAAGCCATTATGAAAATATATTGAATAAAGAGTTTTCAAATAAAAGTTTTAAAATTGTGTGGCCCCTGGCAGGTTGACCATGCTTTAGAGGATCTCCTCAGCCCAGACATGGATGGGTAGCACAAATTGGACTCAGTGGTTATAAAGAAAAAGGAAGCTGAGAGAGGAATATAGGGCAGATCTAGTAGACATTAGAGTGAGGGAAGAAAGGGATGAATATCACCAAGATATATTATATGCATGTGTGAAAAACTCAAAGAATAAAGAATAAAACATCTAAAACTGACGTCAAAACCCAACCTATTAATTTAGAAGAACAGTTAATTCGACCAACCCCATATTCACTTGAGGTATAACCCATTACAAAAATTTTCTTCCTCCTACCCCAGAGTGTTCCAATTTATGTAAGTGAAGAGGTCTCAAATTATCTAAGTGCCTTGAGTTATCTGGATGACAAGATTGATTTTCATGTGTGACAAGTGTAATCGGTCTCATTACTTTATAGTCACACCTCACGTTCTCCTAAATTACCAAGTTGGGTCGAGACAAGAACATGGGATTATTCTCCAAAGGAAACATCATCTGAATCGATATTTTATTTGGTTGGAGTCTCTGATAAGTATTGATTCATAGATTGTTGAACTGAGTTTTAGTTTCTATCAGCCTTGTTAGAATATAACTTTTAATTAAACTTTTGGGGGAGCAGAGAAGCCTTCTTTGGAATTAATATTGACAACCAGTTGTCACAAAGATGGCTTTAGGAAGGAAGAAAAGTTTACTGTTTAAATATTTGGATTTGAGTGTAAATGTGTTACTTTCCCCCAGACAAAATGGGCCCACTGCAAAGATAAGCAAAAGGTTCTGGTGTATTAGCTTTTCATCACTAATTCCAAAGATCATATTGGTTGCTTTTTATTCATATTATATCTTGGATGGTCTGCTGGCCTTGCTTCTTCAGATCTGTGTTTAGTGGAGCACCAGCAGTATGAATGGAATTGACCTTCCCTGACCTCTTTCCCCTAAAGTAAACCTTGGAGATGAAAATCAGATGAACACTGGGCAGGCAGATCACGTAAAGCTAACTAGCATCTCTCATTTGCTCTCTAGTTGAGAAAATTAGACTCCGGGTATGCTGCGAGCCACATTGTCACAAGTGCTTTCTTCTCGTAGCACAAACAAAGAAATCTGGGTAGTCAGCAACTTAGAGATCTGCTAGTGGTACCCAGGAGCCACAGCCAGAAGCAAAGGAGATGATAAAATGATGAGAACAGCTAACATCTTAGAATTTAACCTGCTGGGCACCCTCCAGCCATAGCCAGAAGCAAGAGAGAAGATGGAAAGGCAGGCATAGTCAGCATCTTACAGCTCACCCAGTGGTACCCAGGAGCTGTGGCTGGAAGCAAAGGAGAGTCTAGAAAGGCAAAGATGCAGAGGTCCCTAGCAGAGCTTTCTTTGACAGCTACAAGATTAAATATATCCACTACAGCGAGGGTAGGTCTGGGATGGGGAATGGAAGACAGCAGGCATGAAAGAGATGAGGGACTAGAATGCTACCTTTCTGAGAGCTGGTCAATGACAATCCCATTCTTTGTCCTTTACTGTCTCACACATTTTCTTACCCTGTAGGAGGCTTACCTGGCACAGATGAGTTTTGAAAAACTGCCCTGTCAGCAAGTTGGCAAGTTATTACCTTGTTAATTAGGGTCGCTGCTCACTAATAATTCAACCAATAACATGATATTTTTTTTAACAAGGCATTTACTGCATTTATTTCCTTTGGCAAGAGCCATAATAAATACAATGACGTTTATTAATTTATGAAGCTTTTATCTAATATAAGTGCATTTGCCACAGTCCTAAATTTTCTTCGTCTCCATAACCATATCTTACTGCCCTTGTGTTTTCCTGACTCTGACATACAAACTTTCCCTGACCCCACGCAACCATTGGGAGCTAAACTCATCTTATAGGATGCTTTAAGAATTAAGGGACATAATGTATAGGAAATTGACCTGGATATACACAGAAGTTTAGTAACAGAAAAAATTATTCAGTAATGATGTTGAAACAATAGGGTATGAAGAAAAACATGTGATTTTTATCCCTACTTCACTTAAGCATACATAAATTTCAGATGATGTGAATATTTAATTATATGTATGATCATGATTGTATTAGAGGAAAACATGGGCCCCCACCTTTATTTTTGTTAGCATAATCATAACAAAAAGAAAAGCTTGCTAACTATGGCTATAGTAATTAATTCTATCAGGGGACTGGAGATGGCAGTTAAGAGCTTGTGCTGCTTGTATGGGGCACCTGAGCTTGGCTCCTAGCACTCATACTGAACAGCTCACAATATCCTGCAACTCCAATTTAAGTGGATCCAAAGCCCTCTCTGGCCTCTGCAGGTACCTGCACTTGTATAGTATATACACATACAGATGTATACACATGCAAATAAATAAAAAAGAAATCTTAAAATCTTATCTAGGAAAAACTTCATAAGATCAGGGAAAGAAAAACAGGGAGAAATAACCTCAATTTTATCACAAATGAAGTATTTTCTTATAATATGTAAATCTCCAATTTGCTGAAGAGATAAGCAACCAGTAATCTAAATTAAAAATTGGCAAATTATGTGAACAGTTTACAAAAAAGAAAATACAGAAAACTCATGATATCACGGACCTTTTGCTGAAAAGAAAGTTGCCAACCGAGTTCAGCGTTCTGAAAAGAATACAGCTGCCTAGGTTCCTAACTGGTAATACTGTGCTCCATGTGCCTGGTATATAAATGAGACGAATTACCATTGCATATGCTAATGAAACTTGCACAAGTGTGAATGCGACCTGTAGAGATGTATAGTGATGCTCACACTGTAACACACTTGGAAACATACACTTTGCATTCTGTCATGCTTGTTTAGTGTCTCCTTAAAGCTGGAAGTTCTGAGCCCTTTTCCCACCTCTCTTAACTTTTTGCAGAGTCAAAGCTAGTAGAAAGTCCCACAAACATCAAAATTGTGGCCTCGGAGAGTTCTTGCTTCACACCCAGCCATTATCACAGTCCTATTTATGCACACAGGTGCCATTCTTATCTTTTAAAAATAAATCTTTTTATTATTATTTATTTTATTATTTTATTTTATTATTACTATTTAAATCTATTTATTTGTATAATAGTTATGTGTGTGGGTGTTTTGACTAATGCATGCATGTGCACCATGTGTATAACAATTGGATCCCAGAAACTGGAGTTATGGATGGTTGTCAGCCGCCATGTGGGTGCTGGGAAACTTTGCAAGAGCAACAAGTGCTTTTAACCATTGATCCATCTCTCCAGTTCCATTCTTATTTTTTATAATGTGTCTTTTTTTCTAATAATAATAGAAGCAACAGTAATAAATATAGACAGGTGATTGTTGATATGGATATTTCCCATTTTTAGTATTTGATGACATACAGAACAGTTGTTCTTTTTCTCTTTACAGTTTTGTTTATGAGTTCACGTCAGCTTGTAAATTCTGTTCTCATCTTTTTGGGTGAGGTTGCAGTATGACATTGCAAAGGTAAAACAATTTATTTAACCAAGTCTAATGTCACATGCCAGAGTTACTGCCAATATTTTGCTGTTCTGAAATTCCACAATGAGAGAAACTTTGTATATTTATTATCCCAGAAATGTAGACCTGCAGAGTAAAGTGTTAGTGACGAACAGAAACACCATGTGGTCCTCAAGGTGCCCTCTGTGGTGTTGTGTGACATTCTTATGTTTTCCAGATGCTAAGTACAGCCAATGCATTTAAATAACAGAAGCATCCATGAGTCATGTTTTGTCTGTTAATATATTACTGTGAGCATTTTATTAGAATCAAAACACAAATAAGGAATATACAACCATCTAAGATTCTGTTTGGTTTCTTTTGGTTTGATATTTGCCAAGAAGCCAAGGGTTACATTACTGTTCCATGCTTGCTATTTTAGGTGCACACAGTAGAGGTCAGGTCCTGGTGCAGGAACCTAACACCCAGCTCTTTACAGGGGTTGTGAAGCTCAGCAGGGCTGCTTTGTGTGGCCTGAGGATCCACAGAAAGTTAGAAACCCTGGAGAGTCACTTTGCCCTCCTTGTAAAAGCATCTTTAATTCATTTCTAAATGACTGCTTCAGGTTGGCTCAGAATACTGCAAACAGCTCACTGAACATGAATTTCATTTATTCATGTCAAGGGTAGTTTGTGGCTGATTTGTTCTAGTTTGAAGGGGTACAGTGGAAGCCAGATGGGTTGATAGCAAGAAGCAGTGCGTCAGGTTGGCTTGCTCCATCTGTACCCATGCGCTTTCTCTGAATCACCTGTTCTCTGAAGTCTACACTCAGGATCCTATATCCATAGTGAAGCCCTGAGAGTAGAGAATAGAGATGTTGAGAACCTTGGCCACAGCTGGAAGCAAATGTTGCTACCTCACTTATGGGATCCCTGAAGTCTCTCTCTCATCCTACTTTCTACTCTGTCCATTACAGTTGGGCAGAATTTTCTGTAGGAAGCAGCTTTGTCCCTCGGTATGCTTCTCAAGTTTCTTTCCAGGCTCCTCAAAATTCTCATTGTCCCCCGAGACCTAGGCTGTTGAATCTTAAATACTAAAATGGGTCTTTGTGTCAAGTCATCTGTCCTTCCAGGCAATTCGTGCAGGCTGACTGGTGGTCAGGAAGATACACCAGAATCATGTCTGTGACGACTGGACAAGTGCTCGTAGCCCAGTGCTCTGGCTCTTCTCTCATCTTCCCATTTGTGGTCATCTATTGTTTTTTAAATTTATAAACAGAAAAACCATCTGTTAAAAGAGCCCCATAAATTGTCTAACTTTTGACAACATTGCTTACTAGAGGGCTATGGAGTAGCAGAAGCATCAGAGTGGTTCTCTGGCCTTTTGTGTCCATCATCTGTCTCTTCTTCATCACTTCTCACTCCAAAACTCAAAGTCTGATCTCTAAAGAGAGCTAGAGCTGAAACTAAATCTTAGTTGTACAGAAAAAAATGAGATTTTACATATAGGTTTAGCATCTCTAAAGTGGGTTAGCAATGCCTCATGGGTAGATCTGAGACTAGGTTTCTATAAAGGTGTTTTCTGTGCCCTGAATGTGCAGATGGCTCATCTTTCCTCATTTCTGTTCTTTTTGCTCCTTATTTTCCCTTCCTATAGGTATCTATTGCTAAAATATTATCATTAACACCAATAAAATATAGAATAAAAAAGATAATACCTCACAATCCCTTAACCACCTTATCATTTTTACTTTCTAGGTTTTATTATTATTTAGCCCTGGAGGGTAGTCTTTAGCACACAGGGGCACTCTTTGAATGAAATTTTGTATTAGAGAAAGTCAATATTCTTTGAGAGTGAACAAAAGAGTACTCCCTGTTTCATTTTTAAACCTTGAGCTTGTGCTCTGGGATAGGGACTGTCCAGGCAAAGGGAAGGAGAAAAGAAAGAAAGGAGACAATGTGGAGAGATGGAATAAAGCAGGAGGGTGGTAACCATAAAGAATGGAGGGTCTGACTTGTCTACCAGACTAGAAGCCTTTTCTTTGAGGTAATTTTCCTTCTTTCACTGGGATAAATTCCTGTTTCAGATTGTGATTATGGATTAATTTATGACTTCCTTTAATTGTCTGAGCAATGCAGGGTTAATGTCTTGGTGAGTAAAGTTCTTCTGTTTTATGAGAGCAATCACTTAATGAAAATTAGGCTATTACTTTTTATCTCCCTCTCTTTGGCAATGCCTGGTGATACTATGGGACACTTCTGCAAATTCCCCTCCCCTGCTCTGGATTAGGGGACTAGATCTTTATTTGCCCTTGACATGTTGAAGATTTCCAGAGAGCAGATAGCATGACTGAGATTAGAAGTGCCCACTCAGTAGATTGGGTTAGATCAGGACACCTGCCCAGGGCTGGGGATGCTTTTATTTTGAGTCAATACTAATTTTAGGAGCAGCTAACAGGAGGGTAATGCTGTGAGGGACCTGCATGTTAAGATATCACTTTATGTTTCCCAAAATGTTGAACCTGGGCTGGAAGTGCCATAGCACAGCATGCTGATGAGTGTGGTTTAGGTCATAAGTGTGCTTGAAATTGTCTTCTGGCTCCTCTGGGCACTGGCCATTGAGTTTGAGCAAACTCCTTATTCTTAACCTCAGTTTATGCAAAGCTGGGGTTTATTGTACCCACAACTTTGTCAGTTTCTACTGCTTTGTTTTAGCCACTTTGTTAGTGTTTCAGCTGACACACTAACCTGGGCCTTCTAGAAGCAGACTCCAGTACAGGGATTTATGTAGCACTAAGTATGAATGAAGAAACTCATAACAGAGTGACTGTTACAGCAAAAGGAATAAAACTGCCCTTGCCGTAGTCCAGGCAGGCTCTGTGTGCTCATGTAATTCCACAGATGTCTTAAAGGTTAGCCATGTGCTTATCAGGACCAGAGAAACTCCTTTCACAATAGTCTGTAGTTTCTCTGTCTCCTTTAACTTTCTAAAATTGATAGGATGATTTGTTGGGCTTTGAAACATCTGTCATATGAAATTTTCTTGGCTCTTATTTTGATAGTAAATTGTTATTGGATTGTTTTTAAGATTGATTTATGTTTTATGTGTATGGGTGTACTGTGTACATGCAGTGTCCATGAAGGTCAGAGGAGAGCATCAGGTCCTCTGGACCTGGAATTACAGGTGGTTGAGAGCTGCTGTGTGAGTGCTGGGACCCAAACCTGTAGAGTAAGATCAACCAGTGGTCTTCCAGGGTCACTAGAGTAGGTAAGCTGGCTCTGTCCCTTCCTGACTGTAGCACTCAAAAGATCAGGCCCTACACCCTGACTGGGGTGGATCTGGCTCTGTAGGCATGAGTATGGGTGAGCTAGACCTGAGGACCTAAGATCAAGAGAGCTGACCCTGTCACCTGTTTATTTTGGCAATGGGTTGCCTTGTCAGAGCAAGGCTGAAGCCCTCATCTTGGTAATGCCGATAGTGGAAACCAGTTGGCTAATCAGCTCAGTTACCACCCAGGCACGCATCCAGGACTCTGAATTGGTCCATCTCAAATTCTTTATCATCTGCAAGTGGTTTGGATGCATGAAAGGGGCAGTTGTGCTGATCCAAAGCTGCAGAATCTCCATGACACAGGGCAACAACAAGATAAACCAAGAGGAGTGAGTTCAGTTCAAGTAAGGATCCAATATTGATGGTATCACAGAAGCCTAAGATCTAGAACCAGATTAATGACATATTCCAATGAATATCTGCAAGTGAAGACGTGTGGACAGAGGGATATACTGTGGGACACACTGTGACATACTACAGCTTCAAAGATGAGATATTTTCTATGTTTTGTTGTTGTTGTTGTTGGTGGTGGTGTGTGTGTCTGTGTGTGTGTGTGTCTGTGTGTGTGTGTGTGTCTGTGTGTGTGTGTCTGTGTGTGTGTGTGTGTGTGTGTGCACGCGCACGCGTGTGCGCGCACTATTTTTGGGGGAAGTTGCAAGGGCAAAGAGCAGAGATGAGGGAACAAGGAGATGAGTGGGACTTGGGTACATGATGTGGAACTCATAAAGAATCAACAAAAAGTTTTTAAAAAATGACACAAAACAAAAACCATAGCCAGTGTTCTTCATTGCTGAGTCTTCTAACCAGCCCCATTATTGAATCTTAAGAGGTATCCATCAGTTTGGAAAGTCAGATTGTGGTGATGGCTCATAGTATTAGAATCTTTAAGACCACACACATACATCAGTCTGATTGGTACCAATCTGTATTGGTACTAGGAAAGCATCTAGCGAACTCCTTGGATTTCCTAGAGTGATCATCCCAAGGCAACTGCATTTCAACAGTGAAACGCAGATTGTTTTATTATAGCCAACTTTCCTTTTATTTGTTTTTTATATTGCAGCCAGGGTATTACACTGATTTCAAAACCATTTGTGTGGGAAAGTTATATTGTCTATCAATTTCATTTCAGGGGAAGGTGCTAAAAATTGTTATAAAAGTGGATTTGTACCAGGTGGTCTTGAGAAGTACGTGTCTCATGAATAAATAATTGTCTCAACAAGTGGTCAGTCACATAGGTTGTAGGAGCCAAGGCCTGAACACAGAGATCATGATTCTGTGAGTCCTGTGGCTGGTACTGTACTTGGTGGAATGAGTCTTCTCTGCAAGGTAAATACAGGTGGGCAAAGTCTGCAGTCTCTGTTTGGATGGATAATTAAGGCTCTGTCCCCAGCATCTGATGTGAGAGGGCATAGGTAAGTGTCATATTGGACTATAAAGATAAGAGTTTATGCTTATTCTCTATGTGGAAAAAAAACCACAAAGACACCACACCCTTAGGAGGACCCTGTTTCTTTATTCATATGACAGGTATTTACTCAACATTTTCTGTCAGTCAGGGTCTTTTTGGAGATTTTACAGAGGAAAACAGACGAGGGCCCATGGCTTTCTGAGGCTGCATTTGTTAGGGCACTCAGGTTGTAAACAAATAAAGTCTGCATATGGGACTGAGACTTCAACATGATGTTGAAGACAAAGACTGAGCCCCATTGAGAGGCCATGGAGGTCAGGAGGGCTGAGCAGGGTGATATTTTCATGGGGGGCGGCACAGATGTAAGGAGTGACTTCACACCTCTGGGTGAACCGGGACATGGACCCTTCCCATCCAGTCTCCAAGCACTCTCTACCTTTGCTGCTTATTTTCCTGTTGTTACTGCCAGCCTGGCACCCTATTCTGAGAGCCGCACTGACTCATCATTTCCCCTCTTCCACTACACTCTCTGCCTCCCATGTAACTTCAGCTCGCCCCTGCTAGATTGTCCTTTCTGAAATCTGAATCTATGTATGTGACCCCTCAACAACATTTTGAAACTTTAATTTTTACACACAAGCTGTGGTCTGCTGAGAGTACTATTCAAAGTCTCCCCCAGTTGGACCCCACTTACCTTTTCCATCTCCCTCTTGATGTTAACTCTGACAGACTCCATTCTCTAATGAAACCAAATTTCTGCTGCCAGCAAAGAGGATGCTCTTTGGTTTGCTTTCCCAGCTGCTCGTTTTAGATGTCTTTCCACCAAATGGTTCCTCTTAGCCTCCAAGACTCTCATGTCCTATATTTTAGGAGCACTTCTCCATCCCTGTGACATGCTTACAGGTCCCCTACACATTCTATGTTGTCATCTCTTTCTTTTATTAGATGGCAACTATGAATCACAGAAGCCTTCCCTCCTGAAGGAGAAGCAGGGAGGCAAGCTCAGCCGACACTGGGAGCCACATAGTGTGGGAGCACATGAAGGGGAGGTGGGGTAAAACCTATGGAAGACTCAAAAATCTTACACCATCCCTGCCCCACAGCGTGTAGTTTCTTAAAAACAACATACTTTCTGGATGTTATTTGTTACCAGAGCAAATGTGGTTTTATGTCTTATACTGATTAACTCATATTTGACAATTTTATAACTTTGTATAATGTATCCTGATTACTCTTTCTTTTGAGAGGGGTTTTATGGGTTCCTCTGATTCACTGGTAACTCTTCTTCTCTCCTACTGAACTCATTCTAATAGGTTATTGAATGCCTTTGAATTTCTAATTTTTTCATTGCTGGGACAATGGAGTCCAATCAAAGTAAGATGGCACCTAGTAGGTGTTCACACTGCTTTCTCTCTCTCTCTCTCTCTCTCTCTCTCTCTCTCTCTCTCTCTCTCT